>JANHFL010010256.1:191311-209445 GCA_032468155.1 Oxyrhabdium leporinum | reverse complement strand
GGGGCAATATGCTGACTCTGTAAACCGCTTAGAGAAGGCTGTAAAGCACTGTGAAGTGGTATATAAATCTAAGTGCTATTCCTATAAATACATGCTGGTTGACCAGTACCCAAATTTTGATCCCATGGCAGTGGGAATGTGTGATGGGTGTAAGTCAAGGATCAGTGCCATTGTAACTTCAAATAGTTGCTAAATGAATGGTTCTAAGTTGAAGATTATCTGTACATCCGTCAAATGATAGTGACGAGGCTCAAAACATCTATTTAAAAAGTCAGTCCATTTAAGCAATACAGAATATGTTGCTAAACATTGTTCTTATTTAATCATATATTTGATAATCCTGCATGCTTTTAGGTCATGAGAAGCATAACAATGATCACCTCCACGATGTCTTTTCACAAGCTAGACCATTATGAAAGTGCTCTTTCTTGGCCCAAAGAAATATTTACATATTTGCCTCCTTTCTTAAAATAAATACTTTAATTCCAAAACACAGAGGTTGCATGTGCTATGCCTGAGAGAGAGAATTTGAAAATACTAACAGATTATTTCACGAACAAATAGTGATATCAAACAAACGTTTGAGATTTCAAAATGTGATGTGGTTATATCAACAAATTATTTATTCACAGCATTTGGAAGTTTATAGATGGTCAATGTTTTGTTTTTTGCACTTATTTCAAATGATGAGTCATGGTCTTCTTTACAATCATCTAGAGAAAACTGCTTACAGAGTGCTAAGTATTCCACAGTAATTCTTCCACTTGACGAAACATCTGATTTCTTAATATTTGTAATTTAGGTCAGTAGAAATCAGTATATATCCCTGGGAAGTTAAAAACAGAAACAGGAAGAAATAATTTATCATCTCCAGTTACATTTAAATAGTTTCATTGTTTGGTTTTCATGTTGGTTTTCAGTATGCGCTAATTGTACTCCTCATTGCTGACTGTATTTTGCAACTTTTTATTATCATTGTTTTCTTGTGGATTTGTTCATTTACTAATGCTAGTTTTTGAGCCAATGTCTGATTATTTCATTAAAAACAAGGCAGGTTGTAATTTGTTGTTATTTGCATTGGGGCGGAAGTTCTGAATATTCCCAAACATATCTTCTCAATAACTTAAACTTAGAGTTTCATCAGAAGGATACCATCACTTTGCATTTAAAAATAGAGGGAAACAAAGAAGATATTCTGCAAAGAAAACTGAATTCTACCTTGTTAACTTCAGTGACAGATTCAGAAAAAACAAGTTTGGCCATTGTGGGTAACTGTAATCCTCTCTTCAGTGCAGCTTAGGAAACAACAAAAAAAGGCATTAAAAGGAAAATACACAATACACAATAAACATATCAATATGGATGCTTCTTAGTAACACAAGCTCTAGAGAATTTGATCTTGGCTTTCTAGGAACAAATAATAATTATACACAAGCATAGTGTAATTAAGGTATAGACTACAAGATGGAATGCCCAAGTTCAAGGCAACTCTTAGCCATCAGAATCAATCATTTCCTCTCAGCCTAATGTACCTCAGAGTGATTGTGGGGAAAACAAGAGAAGGAGCTGGGTTATAGGATTACACAAAATAAGGGTAGGATATAAATCTAACATCTGTCTGTCTCCGTAAGTTTCTGAAAAAAAGGTTGGATATAAATCTAACAAATAAGTAAATGTATTCTCAAGGCTTAATTGCATGTCATTTTATTGCTGACGTTTCTGTTTGTTTTTAAATATGATTTTAGGTTCAGTTACTTTTTTGTTCTTGTTCTTAAGGCGTAACAAAACCTCCATTGATGGCTGTTTCTGCTATTTATAACATACCTTTCTATAACACCTAGGATCTTGGTAATCCTTGGGAAATATTTGTTCACTTAAATGATGACCCAAGAACCATAACTTGTGAAGAAAGTTTTCATAATTCTTACCAGCGATTGGTGGAATTACTGTATTTTGCAAGGAGTAAGATAAGAAGTTCTTCAAACGTTGGACCTATATATAATAGAAAGCTATATTTAACACTACTCCCAGAAAATAAACATATATTTAGGCAAAGTCTGACCTTGATTACTTTGCTTCATTTAAGTTCTCCTCTGAGTTGACTCTATTTTTAAATTTTGTCTAGTTATATGTCAATCAGCATTATTTTACAAATACTCAAGATTCCCAATTCTGATTATCTCCCACCTCATGAATTTACTTCCACAAGAGTATATAATGCCCATTGACCAGAAAATCAATCAATAGCCCACTTGATTAATATAAAACCTCACCAATGCCCTCTCTTCTTGTCCCTAGTCTAGTCTTGACCCTGGTAATTCCTCTTGCTCCTAGTATTTATCCAAATTCAATCTGGAAATGGGGAAATTTCCTGGCAGTAAGAACAATTAATCAGTGGAACAGCTTGCCTCCTGAGCTGTGGCTGCTCCATTGCTGGAATTTTCAAGAAAAGATTGGACAACCATTTGTCCTGGATAATATAAAGACTGCTTCCTTGGACAGACGGTTGGACTAGACGACTAGAATGGACTCCAAGCCCTATGATTCTTTGGCTATCTAGATATGAATTGCTGTGGAGTCAAGAGCAAATATATTGAGTTGTATTTTATTATAACAGGTATACAAATAGGTAAAAAATCTGAGTATAATAATTTATTTTTATGACTGTCTTCCTTTCTACTCTTATCCTTTATTCTCTTTTGATTTTCTTTTCAATACACCTGTGTTTAAATTATAGATTTAGAGTAATGAAGTGGGGTGTATTTCTTTTTTCTTTAAATGATTACTCTGTATATGTCTTGATTGCATGGAAATATTGTACAGCTGTGTCTGTATAGCTAAAAGGACATAAGTGGAAATAGGTCAGATTGCCCCTTCATTCACACAATCTAGGAGAAAACTCTAACTTCTGTTTTTAACTGCTGGGTCAAGCTCAGAATTAAAACTCATTGCCTTGTATTTTCACAACTCATTGCCTTGTATTTTCACAACAAGAAGCATTCTAATACATGTTTCTATTATTATTGTCATTTTTCATTTACCTGGAAAGAGCCAATGCTTGAATAAGTCAGAGACAGATATAATCTAAAATAAAACATAGGAATGCGATAATTTGGTATTTGTAATTCTTAACATTTTAGTGTGAATTGGTACAGCTGGAAGGGGCACCCATTCTAACGCAGAAATCCAAATTAAAATGAGCTCACCAGCAAACATCTACCCAGGTTTTGCTTAAACATATTTGGTAAAGACAAATATGTCTACAACCTCCCTAGATAAATCACAGCTGGGAGAGTAATCAACTTCCTTTATCATAAGATGTAACAATACTACTAGTATGGATTAGTGTGCAGTAAGATAGTATTCATGATGCAATTCATTATCTTCAGAACTAGGACTAATGCATCACTAAATAAGAGATATTTCAGAAAATAAGTAGGAAGATCTTGTTAGTTGCATGTCCTGCTTGTGCTTATCAAGATCCATCTAATTGGCTACTCTGGAAACAGAATGATATAAAATCTGTTCCTAATGTACTCAGAACAGCACATAGGAATGTTCAAGGCACTCCTTTACATGGAAAATTTCCTTATGGCACAGAATACTTAAGGAGCATTCCTGTAATCTATGAGTATATACTAATAGACAACTAGAGCACAGGGAACAGAGAGGGAAATATGAACAAGAAAAAAAGTTACAGTATTGGAAAAAAGGGCAGAGAGCCAGTAATTCAACAATGTATTGATGGTTGTTTCTAGCTATTTATAGACGGGTTGGAAAAAGTTATTAAAATGTCCCTGAAAAAGAATTTATTTGATATAATAAACCTATCTCTGTGTACCAAGGAGTTTCTGGGCTGTTTTTTTGTGTGTGTTTGTGTGTGTGTGTGTGTGTGTGTGTGCATGCCTAATATCTTGCTTTTCAACCCGTTCATTCATTCTTCCCATGAAAATCAATGCCAGACTTCCCTCTTTTAGCATCTAGCCCATTATTATTATTATAATATTCATAAAACCTGTCTGCTGAAAAAAATCAAATCTACCATGTTTCTTTTTATGTTGTGTATATGACAGCAATGACAATCCCAAGTGAGAAATTTAGAAAGTAATTATTATTTTCAATTGTAATCATGGACTGAGTCTCTTGATTACCTCTGGAGCTGCAATAAGACAATTAGCTTTTGTTTAGCTATTACTGCATTGGCTTTCAAACCTATAGACTACAAAGAGAAAAGAAAGTTATTAATAGATGGACAAAATCAAATTTGTGTTTATTTGGTCTAAAACTAGAGTGTTCTATTCATATATTCAAAATAGAAGTTCTTTTTTCTTGTTCCTGATCTTTTATTGTTGTTCCTCTTTTTTCTTGTTCCTGATCTTTTATATATAGGGGAGAATTTTTCATGGTTTACTTCACCAACATCTCCTTTCTCCAAATTGTTTCCAGTAGGTAACTTAAGTTCTTTGTAACCTGAGATGGTGCCTGAATATCTTTGTTTTCCTATTCATTTCTCACCATTTTCTTGTTTGTGTTTCATCCAATAGATTGTAATACTGGGAAACAGGCTGATCTATTTGCTGTTAATCTTATGTAAAAGCTCTAGGTGTTTCTTTAGTTAAAGAGTTTAAAAAGTTTAAAAAAATGACATTTTAACTCAGGGGTGTCAAACTTGATTTCATTGAGGGCCGTATCAGGATTGTGTTTCACCTTGGGGGGCCCGGGTGGACATGGCCAGCTCAACATCATTCATGTCAGGGGCACCTGTGGTGGCTTGAGCTTTCTGCCAAGGAAAATGGGCTCCTGAGCTCTGTTTCGGCTGTGACAGCCTCCTGCAACCCTCTGCCAGCAAAGACAGAGCTCGAGAGGGCCACACACCCCGTCCCAAGCTCCATTTTCGTTGGCAGTAGTACTGTGGGCCAGTCCAGGGTGGCCCCGTGGGCCAGATCTAAGCACCCCGTGGGCCGGATCTGGCCTCTGGGCCTTGAGTATGACACCCTGTTTTAACCTCTCATTTGCTTAAAAGAATACTAGGTGGACAGAACATTTAAAGGGTTTGATTGTGAGCAACTTCATTAATTTCAATTCTTAAACAGACTACAAACTTTTTAGCACCAATTTAAAATGTGAATGCCAATAATTTTTGAATAATGAGCATGAACATAATGGTATGTATATTAAAACATTGTTAAGAAGGAAATCATTTAATTCACTGACATGACAATCTCTTGTATGGTTCAGTGAACCATAGCAAGAACAACACTGTTCTAACTAACAAATCAAGGACAGACTAATAACAACAGAGAACACCATAGTTCCATTATCTATGACAATTATATCAGAGACAAGCTCATAAACCTGTACTTTGCTTCAAAAGCAAATAATGCTTCCTTTGTAAAAGAAAGTACTAAAGGAGGAATTCAAATAATCAATCCTAAAATAGTGCCAACAGACTGGCATTATTAGATTTGGCCTTTTATAATATAAAGTTAAAAAACATCCTGGATGGAATTTCCAGAAGAAGTATGGAGAACTGAAAACAGCTCAGTGAAATCGGAGCTAACAAATCTGATTGGCAAATACCAAATCTGGATATGGAGAAAACATTTTAAACAAGAAAACAGCATAAAAACAAAATTAAAAACAGAATGTCAGAAATGATAAAAATGGATGGGAACCAAGAAAACAAGTGCTTTAATCACCCTTCCAACGGCTAAGCATATTACATCAAATTATTACATAGCTGTGATTTTCATTGGCTGGCTCTTGATCATCTCTATAATAAGTGGCAGGGAAGAAGTGAGTTTTATTCAACCAATTATATGTTGTAATATTCTATAATTACTTACTGCATTCACGGCAAAGATAGGCTTAATCATTGAGTTTGACAGAAGAGCAGATACTACTACAAAACAAGGAATCTCTATAGTAAAACTGTTATTTTGCAACCTTAAAACGGGAGCTGCAGTGACCATTAATTTCATTCTCACTGGATGTGATTTGGTATAATGCTGCATAATCTGCATAAAGAAAAAAGTAGAGTCTTAATTATTTGGCCCCAAATCTACATTGCTACGTATCTTTACTCTAAAACAACATGTGTATGCATGTTTACCTGGACATATAATCTCACTATCCAGTGAGATTTATGTTCTGATATATTTGTTTAGAATTGTAAAGTGTAGTTATTTGAAAGCTGGAATTAGCAATATGAGGAGTAATAAAATGTTTATATTTTTACATGTTACTTACACATTGTGTACATGTCATTCAGAATTTACAAAATTTCTATGCCTCATATCTGCTCCTGTCATACTATGGTGAGAACAACTAATTTATAGAGTAGCCACAAAACTGGAAAAACAAAGAATCAGTTTTGTTCACGTGGATTGAGATTCTGATCCTAGTGGAACTGGATTAATATTTTTCCTTCATTATTTAGTCAAATCATTAATTTCCCTGCAGGAGAAAATGGAAAAATATCAACATGAATTTCCTGCTATCACATGTCCTTTAATCCTTTCTTGGACACATTTTCTACATGCTGAAAGAGACAATCTTTCCTAAAATTACATTTTATCAAAAGTAAATGCTGCAAAACTTTTGGAAATCAATCAATACTTATCCAACATTCATGCATATAAACCCACAATTGTTTAGATTTTTAAAATAGCTCATGCTTACTTGAGGAATGACTCTGCTTAAGGTATCTGTGGTTAAATTAAAATATGAAGAATGCTGCAAAATGAAAGAAATATATCATTTTCCTACTCATCTTTTAAATGAAGGAGTACTTAAATCCCTTCCTTTGATTACCATCATGGAGTGTTTTGTGCATAGGAGCCGACATTTTTATGTCTCTTTCCACATATTTATTTTTCAAATTTATATCCTACCTTTCTTTAGGAAACTTAAGAAGAACTACATAGTGCTTTCCACTCCCATTCCCTCTCCCCCCCAATAATTCTGTGAAATAAGCTAGGTCAAGAAAGAGGGGCTTAAGTCAACCAGTGAGCAGTGTGAATGATGCTTATTGTTGAAGTGGAATGAGTGACTGGATGGATGAAGAAGGTGCAAACCTGAATTTGTATTGTGTTGTGTTGCTTCTTTTATAAAAGGTATCTTGAGTTTAGGGAGACCAAATAATGTACAAAAATTAGGATGAGACTGTTGCTAAAAGTTGATACTGACATGATAGCACATAATCTATCAATTACCCAACAATGAAGATGTTCACGTTTGAAAAACACACCAATATCTTTTTCTATAAATAAAAATATGAATATGAACACAATTTTAAATTACAGATATTTGCAGTTAATATCCAAATCAGCTGCTTTGTTTGAGTTAGTAGTTACATTGGCCTGACCTCATATATGAATACATGTATTTTTTCAAGATCACTTAGGACTTTTCATAAGTTCAGGCTCATTCACAAAATATGTAATACTACTAATAATGCTGTTGATACAATTGATAATTACCTCTTCAGAAAAAGTTATCTTCGACACTCTAGTAGTGTAGTAAGTTAAGGTAATAGAGTTTAGCAAAGATTCAGAAATTCCACCAAAGAGCATATAGTTGTTCTTTTCTGGCAGAGTGAAGGGAGCTGCCGCAAACGGAGACTCTGTATGATTATTTGAAAAATACACAGAAACCTGAAAAATATATTCATAGAACAGAAGTTTACTTATAGAACAAAAGAGGCATTCCATGACCACTTAATGGTGTATCATTGATTTCAATGAGCTTCATTTAGAAGTGTACCTCCTCTGAAAAAAAATGTCTGTGATTGCTCGTGCATTTCTTTACCATTCCAGCTAAAAGTCTCCCACTAGTGAATGAAGTGATTTTGATCGAAAAATACAGCTCCAAAGATCTAACTCCATTTATGCAGATACACATTTTTATAATGAACTCACAAGGACAAAGGGGATGGCATTAAAAAAAATCCATTTTGCCCCTTATTGGCCTCCATTTCTGATATGTGAAAGAAATACTCTCATTCACTTCATTGAATGTTTCCACTTTATCTCATGCAACTTTGGATCAGAAGTGCAGCATAGAGTTCAAGCTGATCCATGGTGTTTTGCCAGCATCTAGGACAGGGTCTAAACCTACAGCAGTAATTTAATTTAATTTAGAAATATAATATACTTTATGCATCAAGTATTACATTTATTATTGATGGAAAATTGTGGACTTTTTGCTGAAAAAATGGCCTTGTGGTTTATGGATTTGATGCTTAGAAAGGGTAACTTATAGATAAAGGATATTTTGATATAATCTTAGACTGAGAGAGGGTAAAATATAAATGCATTTATATCCACAGTCAAAATGATTGGAAGCCTTTTCTTTTTCTTTTTCATTTTTATTTCTATTTTATTTCTTATTCTTCATTTTCTTTGTTTCTTTTCTAATATTGTACAATATTGTTTTTATCTTGTTAAAATTTTTCAATAAAAATTATATTAAAAAAGAAAGACAATATTTACAAATGCTGAATGAACAGTTGCAATATCTTGTTTAGCTCTGACTTTTGACTTATTTCACTTTTGACTTTCAGATTTTTCAAATTTTCTATTCCTATTCTGTGCTTTCCCTATAATTACCATCATCCCTCATGCATGGCTGGGTGTTATGGAGTTTGTAATTGCACATACTAAAATGGTTGAAGAAAGCAGATTTAAGTCCAATTTTAACTGAGTTTTGTTATTGTTATTAATTTGTGTCCCATCCCAATGAGGGATGTGGTAGATTGCTTGTATTTATGAAAAAAATCTCAGTATTAAACAGGTAAGCTAAAATAAAATAAATAAATGAATTAAATACAGGAATCAAATGATTATCTATATTTCCTAGAAACGGATGAACATTTTGAATCAGAGAATCTGACAGTTTTATCAATTTAATAGCCTAATAACAACATACAATTATATTTATAAGTTTAATAAATTTATAAAATAAACAATGTTTATTTTATGAAGAGCTCTAGACGATTGCTAAAGCAAAAATAGCCTTTTAAACTACAATTTCAGATAGTATAACAACCAACATGATTACCTTAAAATCCAGATCAACATAGGATTTAAAGACTTCAGGAGGTGTAATAAGTGAATATTTCACTTGGATAAAGGGATTAATCTGGAATACACCTGTAACGTTATTGAAAAAGGAAAATTGAGATCTCTCAAACTCTCTCTTCCTCAAATTCTCAGATACTCTCCCCATAATGTAGGGTAGGCTGTAAAGCAATGACTATCGCAAAGTCATCCATTAAACCTCACACATAGCAGGAATTTCAAGAATTTTCCTTTCTAAATCCAACAACCTTGCCATTAATCTTACAGACTAGCTAATCAAGAAAAGTGTTTTGAAACAACTAGTACACAAGACTTGAAGCAGATCAAAATGTTAGGAGCATGGCAAGTGACGTATCATGTTTGCTTGTGAGCAATGCCTATTGCCTATTAGGCATAGATAATATTGAAATTAACAGATCTCCTGATAACACTTGTACTTTAGCTTCAGAGGAAAAAAAAGGTTTCATTCTTTGTTTATCCTTCGTAGTCCATGTCCCGAAGATGAGAAGATTGGCCATAGCTGTAAGAAGTGAAAACTGCCACAAGATACTTTGACAAAAGATGCAAGATACTAGAAAGAGATTACAAGCCTCTGGTTTGCATTTGCTACTATTCTTGGTTAGTTAGCTATGCCATATAGAAAACAATGTGTCATTTATCCAACCTACTTTCTGTAATAACCTAACCAAGATGCAGCTCCCCACAGAAGGAACAGCAACAATGTAAATACATAAATGAAACCATCAACAGTATAAATGAAATAAATCAAACATTCCCATTTAAGAGATGGAGAAATTATCTGTACTGACTTTAGCACAAGTTTAATATTATACTTTCACTGCAACAAATGAAATCTACATTTGCATTTGGGTTTTCTTTACTCTAAGGTGAAATGGTGATAGAATTTCCTTATAGTGGTAGTCCTGGATGCTATAAGAGCAGTTTGAAATCTACAGAAATGTTAAAACAGGAAAGGGCGAGCAAAGGAACCCTCATGCAATAGGAAGAAATAGGCCCTCTGTTTGTTAATACTGAAATATATTTCCAGTAATATCACACAGAGATTTTCAGTCAATAGCTGTCTTTCCAACAGTTGTTTTCATGAGGTCTCTCATGTACGAATTGAGAAAAGGTAAGATAGAAATATGAAATTGTTTTTGGAAAGGAAATCTTCAATTGACAGAAACTTATAATTTAAAAAAAATCACTGTGTATGGATTACAAATATAATTCCAGACTTTTGAAAAACTATCATTTTATATTGAGTACAGAAAACTGTGCTGTTTAAGGCACCCTTCCCTTAACTAAGTGTAAGTATCAATATAAATAGTATTTATTAATACAAATAGTATCAGAATGGCTTTCAATTTCAACTTCACAATTCTTAGATTTTAAAGATTTTGTACATTGCTCAAATGTTATTAGTTTACAACACAGTAAGTCCACCAGCAAAATATAGATAGTTTGTCACAGACTCACCTTTTAGTCCTTTAAGTACTTCAGTTTCCTTTTGGATTCTTAATATAACATTTAGGCAGAGCTGTGAAAAAATATATACATAGATAAGATTTTTTATTTTTGTCAAGGGTAGGAAAGAGTCGACTAAGAAAAAAAATGTATTCCTCTTTGGAGGCAAATTTATAATCCATTCAAATTTCTCTCAGAAAGTCAAACTTACTTGGCTTTCCAATCTTGTACGTATAACCTTTTCCAAATGTTGAACAAAAGCATTATAATACCACCTGGAGATTAAAAAACCCAAAACAGAATGCATGTTAATTCCTTCATAATTTAATTGATTAGGTAATAGAAATCTGCAGACATATGCAACACTGAAAGTTAACTGGTATGAAGCTAAATAATTAATTAAAATACAACCTCATAGCATGTTATTTTTGGGAGAAGTTTTCAAATGATTGCATTCTCCATTTTGTTTCCACATGTGAAACACAATATGGAAAACTGAACTATTTATCTGAAGAAGACTGGAATGTTATAAATCCCATTTAATTTGTTGGGGCATAGTTCACAACAGACAAACTTAGGACTGTGTGTAAATGACTGGATGTCTCTAATACATGGAAGCCTTTAATGTACACAAATTTTTAACCTACACATTACAGGTACATATTTATACATATTTATTAAGGTGACCTGAATGAAACCTGAGTTTATCAGACTTTAATGTTTATCAGGCTTTATATACGACAGACCAAATTCTGCTACAATTTATAATCTACATTACAAATAATAAAATTCCAACAATCATGCACTGTTCAATATATCAAAAATTCATTAAAAACAGACCCCCATTAGTTCCTTATAATTAAATATCATTAAAAATATATATCTCTTGAATTTACCTTCCTTCACTATTAAACTGCACTTCAATATTACCAGTAGTCAATTGGCAGTTTTGAACAGACACCAGCAAATCTCCTCTGTTATTTTGTGCCACAATCATATTTGTTGTAATAGATAGTCCTAAAATGGATATTTCAACTTCTCCCTGATAGTCACTACACAGGGAAAAATAAGAAGACATAGCAATAGTTAAACTCAATATCTCATTTGGTTTAAAAAGTATTTTTGTGTTTCGGTTCCTTGTTTAATTTATAATTTAAATGCTGTCTGATGAAAGCAGCTAATCTAATGCTTAGCTTTAATTATTTTCAATTATCATGTAACAGAATAAATAGCCTTAGATTTACAAAACTGCACTTACACCAGCCAGTTGTTCAAGGTCCAGTGTGTAGCAATTGTCACAGAAATATTTTTAATTAATAGTCTAATACCATTCCCAGGTATCAGGACCACAGAAGAATTATATATTGAAATAGAAGTGATTTGAATCCTATAAAGAGAGAAACTTGACATATCATATTGCAAGGTGAAATGAAGCTTAATCTATGTAATGTAAAGCAGGGCATGTTCACTCAGAATAAAGTTCTTTGATGTGGCTTGTAAAATTAAAAGAATAACTGTAATATAAAATATGCATTTATAGAAAAGAATGGTAAACAGCAGCAATTATACTGAAATAAACAAATGCATTTTATATCAAGAAACTGAAGTATATTGTCACAAAATTCAGAAACTAAATATAAGGTAACACATACATGGCACAGATAGGCAAATACCTTGATACTGTGTAGTCAACTATGCCAAAAAAGTATTTCTCAGTGCCGATCTCATCTGAAAATATTCTTGTCCTTAGTTCTTGTTCAAGGAGCTTCATTCCAATTTCTTTTGCTAAAAGGAATACATGGTCTTCAGATGCATCATCTGTCATCTATTTATTATTTACTTAAATTCATAAGCCACTCAACCCAATATTCTTGTAAGCATGTTTGAAGATGAAAAATTAGGGGCAGATTTCTTAGTAATTACTCTAATTCTTTATATCCTGCTTCTTATTTACCTTGAAATATTGTCAAGAAACAAGTTTATTCTGTCAACTGCGCAGAAAGGGAAGAGAATTTAATGAGGACTTAAAAATTGGAAATGAAGTTCCACTGCAAGGCAAGATAAGGATGATCTTATTTATATCAATGAATGGGAATGTTTATTGTATTTCATTTTCAGACAGTTAGGATGGACTTGTGTAGATATGCAATCTAATTTCTACTTTACAGATATGAAATTCCTTAAGCATGTTTACAAACAGCGTTTTAGGCAGGTGTATGCTGCAGGCTCAAATTACTTCAGTTCTCTGAGGTGACCATTGCAATTGCCATGACACTTTGAGAAAATCCATAGTATTATATAAAAGTTTTGAAGTATATTGAAAAATAGTTGCAAAATAAAAAATAAATCAACTTACCATAATTCAATCCCTTTTGTGTAATTCTTATTCTGACTTCAGGGTTAGCCTCAAGTTGAAAAAGAAATAAACTTAAAAGAACAAAAACCCACCAGAATCTCATCTTCTTTATTTACCTTTTGTTGAATTTTACCTGTTAAAATATATTATAAGCTTAGTTATTAAACTTCTCTGCTGTCCCATCTTGCCAAGGTGACTCTAAGTTATAGTTGATGTTTGCAAGAATTCTAAGCAAAGCCTGATTTGCGAAAAATGAAATTGGACTATTGTTTCAATGGCAATTCTATTGCTTCAAATCTATTTGTTCTTACAGTGTAAGGAAATGATCTCCATTAAACTCATCCTTCTAAATAAAAATATTTTCTCTCAGTTTTCTGGTACTTATTATAATATTCTATATAAATGAAATGATATCTATCTATCAAATAGTATCTGATATATTAATGAAATACATGAATAATAAGTTATCAGGAAAATATTTAGATCTAAAATTATTAGGAACATTTTACATGACATTTCAACAATTGTATTATGAGTCTGTCTTACACAATTTGCCATATATTTAACAGCTGTAACATTTTCATCTGTATATTTTTAAAAATATCTTCATTGTAAATATTTTTGTAAGAAAAAAATAGACTCCTATAGACATCATATTAATTTCAATACATAGATGCAGGCTTAGTCCTGAAATAAAAGAGATGCTTTATCATGATTATTCCTGATTTCAACAGGTCTCTTTGAAGGGAATTGAAGTCCGGTTGCAACACCCTGATGCAAGACAAATTAAGATCAGAAAACAAAACCCAGGGAATGCATGTATAATTAAAATCAAGGTACAGGATAATTGTAATACTCTTTCAAAAGAAAGATTTTCTAATTCTTACCTCTAGACTCCCAGTGTTCCAAAGGTCAGAAGCAGGGATATAAAAAAGAACTTATGGAACAAGTAGTCTTTTCTGAGCATGATACTGGAAAATATGAGAACTACAAGCAGAAGCAAACACTTTATTCATTTTTTAAAAAAATGTTGGCCTGACTACTTTTGTTTGTGTATTTGGTTTCATTGTTTGTGGTACAGGATGCACAATACAGAATCCTGGAATGGTTAGTTAGAAATGAGGACATGCCAGCTAACTGAACTGAAACTCTGTCCAAAGCAGCTGCTCATAAATGCTGAAGCTTAAAAACTTTAAGAAGCCTTGTCTAACCTCCAATGTTTCCGATCCTTGAAGGCCTTCATGGCTTGGCACCAGGTTATTTATATGTATTTTATTTTATTTTTAATTTAGCCACCTAAGGTCACATTTTAAAAATAATAATTTTTAACGCAGTTTAAAAACACAAAGAATATAAATGAAGAGAAATATAAAAAAGAAACAATGAAAATTACAGGAAAAAAATGGGGAAGGGAAAAGGGAGGAAAAATACATCAAATGAAAACAAAGAAAAAAATTAGAAATTACTTCCCCTTTCATCAAGACACATGTAAACATTTTCAATAACTTAATACCCTTCTTTAATATTTTAACCAAAACCTCTTTATCCCATATTTCAGCTTTTACCTATTAGCAAATAAAACTTCATCATTCAGTGATTCAGCAAAAGTCCATTAGAAGCTACCAGAAAGAACACATCAGAATTTTAAATATTTAATCCCTTCAAATGATGTCCTACAAATTAATTTATCAATTTCTCTTCATCTCCTTTCAATTTCACTTATGCAGCCAAAGTTAAAATGTTATTCTTTTTTTAAGTAGCTTAATGGTTTTTTTGTGGATTAAGACTGAACATAAGACTTTAGAGAATTGTTTATAGATAATGTATGGAAAGAAGAGAGTTTCTGTTGCATTTTTAAAGAAAGTGATAATCTTGTTTTTATAGAAAACTTCTTCAAAGTGAACTCTGCAACCCTGAATCATTTGATTCCATAGCTGTATTCACACATTAGCAAATCATAATCATTATCATACAATGGTAAGCCTAACAAGCCAATTCAATTAGATGCAGAGATATTGCCAGATATGAGTGCACTAGGTAGAGAAGTGATAATTCTTCTACTTGTTCTTCTTTAAGCGGATAACTTTTATTTTCTAGTGGTAAAGAAGATAAATATACTATAACCAAGAGGTTAACAGACTCGCATGAGCAGCATAAAAGATGTATGTGGTTTATTTGGTTTTAGTGTAGTGTGAACTTAGGTAATTGTCCATGCAACACATAGCTCAGCATGAAGAGACGATGTGTAAATACTCTTGCCCCTTCAACCCAATTTCAACTTTCCATCTCTACATGAATATATGACTAGCATCTAAATATATATGGTTCTCCAGTTTCAGAATGATAGCCAGAAGAGAATCAAGGCAAAGGAATGTGTGTCTACTTCAATGCAGTTACCATTGGGACTTACTCCCTCATAAGTGCACAACAGATTGCCAATTAAACCAGCTTGGATTCTCGCTAGATTCTTTTTTTTGCTAAAATCAGAATAAAATAAGCGTGCCAACTCACACAGATATTTTAATGGTCAGCAGCGAAGTGCTACATGTTCTAATTAATCATACTACTTTTATTTAGTGTGTTTGATTTGCTAGTTATTGTTTGAACTTCACATTGTGGTCAGTGCCAACTCTGTCTGATGGAAAGACAAATAAACAGAGGGTTTCAATATATCCATCTCTTTTAGAATGGCAAAGGAACATTGTGTGTTATTTTCAGCAATCCCATAAGGCAGGAGACTATTTCACCCCAGGTGGATGTTCATTTAATCATTTTCACTGGGAAAGAAAAAATACTGTCCAATATGATATTGAAATGTATGGTAATGAACTGGAAATGCAGTAAAATCTAGGATGCTGCATAGGTAAAAATACAAATGTTTAGTTAAGATTGTTTGATAGGCAAACAATTTATAGACACAGAAGTACCTTTGATAAATAGTAATTAAGTAATAAAATGATTCCAAAACATGTCAGTGATTCACATATTGCACTGTTACAATTAGTTAAACATGGTTTATTGAATAAGCTGTAATTGTGAGATAAAATACAAACCATGGTTTAAACATAACTATAATGCTTCACATAATTAATAATAGTATATAATTTTTCTGGACTAAGGGCCATATTTGACTTTTAAATGGTATGTTGGCTAACTACAGAAAAGGCATAGGCAGGATTAGAAGCAAAACTAAATTTGATTTTATTTAGTTAAATTTATCATTAACATGATTCCTACTAAAATCAAGACTATATGACAAGGTAATACAAGAAATGATTCCAGTCAATGTTACCGCAAATGGGGCATTTGATTGAATAACTAGCATCAAGCCATTCTGTGATAGTTTCAGTTTCTATTATTAATCCAGTCAATGGAATTTATAAATCATCTTTTAAGACTTAATTTAAACTACAAGTCATTATGGCTTCTTTTAACAAACTATAATTAAAAGAAATTATGCTTGGCACAATATATAAACCCATCCCTATTTAATATAAAATAAATGTATATATTTCCATTTGTGTGCGTGTGAATGTATGTAGGTAAAGTGCTGGTGGGTAGGAGCATATGCCAACATATCTGAGCCCGGAAGCCAAGAAGTGTCAGACCTTTTTAGACCTAGTTAGTTAGTTTATGGATGGTAAACCACCAGAAGCCCCTCCCCTGCTGTAGGCTAAATTGTGAAGTGGAAATAGCAACTAGAGATAAAGGAAACCACTTCCATGTTGCTCTCATTACAGTCATCTAGAAGTGTCCACAAAGGTACCAGCAACTGAGATTATTTGAACGAGATTCTTCCTTTTTTAATAACACGAATCAGTCCATACTAGAGCTGCCATGTTGTAATCCTGTTATAAAGCAAGACCCTGCTGTCATAAACCACAAAAAATCCAGTCCTCCACATCCTGTTTGGTGCAGCGTGACGACATGCTGTGGAAAAGGATGGATACGGATGGCTCGACCCCTGGGATAAGGGGACATCTTTAGTCTATGGAGAGTCTCAGTCATCCAGGTCATGGCTATCCCAAAGGTGCTTTTTCAAGAGGCAACTGTACTTTCTATTTTTTTTTCCTTGAAGACGTTTCGCTTCTCATCCAATTACTGAAGAAGCTTCTTGGAATGAGAAGCGAAACGCCTTCAAAGAAAAACCAAAAAGTCCAGCTGCCTCTTGAAAAAGCGCCTTTGGGCGTCCTCTTTAGATGACAGCCCTTTGCTATCAGAGAAGCGCCAGACGAGAAGCACCCGGATGTCATCAACCGAAGACCAACTTCGGTAGAGAGCAGGATGATAAAGCGAGCACCGAATTATCATCGCTTAGCACCGTCAGTTTCAGCCTTCCTTCGGGGCGGGAAAAGGCGGCTGCGTGAAACGACGCGGCCGCTGAGAGGGGGAGGGTCGAACCGAAGGGCGGAACTACGTCATCTCAAGGTCGCCGGGGTCAAGGAGGCGGTTCCTCGGCAGCCCAAACCCACAACAAACAACGACGGCGACGGCGTCTTCGCTGCGGCCTCCCGTGCCGCCACCTTCGCGAAGGGGCCTCTGCGGCGCGCGGAGGGAGGAGGGAGGGGTGGGCAGGGAGCTTGGGCGGCGCGAGCGCAGTTCGCCGCCATGAAGCTCCGCGTACGGCTGCAGAGGCAGACGGCTCCGTTGGAGTTGGCAGAGGCGGAGCCACGGCTGGGGGATTTGCGTGCGCACCTTGGCCAAACGCTCTTGCCCGCTTGGGGTTTCAGGTATCGGCGAGCGGAGCTTCCTGGCGATGAGCGTGAGGGGGTAGTCGATGAGAGTGATGGGAAGCCAGGCTCCCTTTTTTCTAGGCAATGGAAACGGTTTCCATTTCTAGGATGGCCCAGAGTCGGAGAAGACTCGTGGAGGACAATAAAAACCATCTTTTACTAGGGGGAGAAAATTTTCCAAGCCATCAAAATGCTTCAATTCGGTATGACAGTGATTGAAGGCCAGAGACGAATAAATAATTTAGGGATCCAAAAAATAAATGTCATATTTTATTTTATTTTATTTTGGGTCTGGCACGAAATAGGAATGAGGGAAAAATATTAAGAGGAAGATGTCTTTGCCCTTCTTTTCCCTCTTGACTGAAACTATGTGTGTAACGTCTTAACAAGATTGGTTCCCATTGCTTTAAGTTAAAACTTAACTGCCGGATTGGCATAGTTTAGTACGGTAATGGGAAACCTGCTGAATACTTGAGGCCATAGACTGAAATTGCGGGG
>JANHFL010010256.1:166082-191113 GCA_032468155.1 Oxyrhabdium leporinum | reverse complement strand
CCCCCCCCCCCACGCATCTCGAGGAACAGGATGGTTTTACCCACTTTCTGTATTGCTGCCAAGAAAATTTACGTGGATGCGTTTACGAAGTTAACCAGAAGTCAGGCATGGCTTAAGGGAGGCTTCAATGTTAACACTGTACACCATAAAAGTGAATCAGGATTTTTGGCTTGATGATGCCACTTGCAGTATTGTTGGCATTTGTAGGAGTATAGATTATGTGGAATGTATGGAGTGAGTCCCATTATTCAGACACAATTTCACAATCCACACACAGGAAAACCTACAACAGTTTTATAAAAAAAAAGCTTATGCATTTCAGGCTAGAAATGGTTTGGTCAATGCATTTGTCCGATGCATTGAAGCATTGACCAAAGCAAAACAAAACAAACAAAAAATAAATATGTACATACCAGGCAATGTTCAGAATCTTGATTTGTGAAAAAGTTGGGAATATATCACGTGAATAGTTTCTTCAGTGATTAAATTTCCCAATCTTTAGGCATTTCTTTATGTTGAAGTCTTGAGTTTTTGGTAAAAGAGTTTTTTTGCAGGACATATTGTCTAAGGCTTTAAGCAATGTAGCGAGTTAGACTAGAACTGATTCATTTTCTCCCTCCCTCCACCTAATGCCAAGTCATTATCTTTCAGTTTTGCCTAATTTTCAAAATTGTAAATCTAAAGTACATACCGTACTTTAAAGAAAAAATCATTTTTGGCAAATCGTGTGGGGAATCTGTACAGGTTTTGATCTGGTTACTGAATATCTATTCTTTTATGTAGGGCAAATTTAATTTCAAATCTTACATAGCAAACCTCTTAATTCATGTGGCTTGATGGATATTTTAGAAATGTTTTCATTGAATGATGGATTCCTGG
The DNA here is from genome assembly GCA_032468155.1 of Oxyrhabdium leporinum. Classification (NCBI taxonomy): domain Eukaryota; kingdom Metazoa; phylum Chordata; class Lepidosauria; order Squamata; family Cyclocoridae; genus Oxyrhabdium; species Oxyrhabdium leporinum. The sequence continues at coordinate 190,234 of JANHFL010010256.1, read as the reverse complement.
ATTCTTAACTTCAAATAAACTAATGTATAGAGTTATTGGAGAATTAAGTAACTGAGTCAATATACTAAGAAACAAATCTTATTTTCCCAAGCAGGCTGTACATGAGATTGTATTTTAGCGAACTAGTTGATCTATAATACTGAATCCAGTCTTGCAAGTCATAGATATGTTCATGAAGGTATTGAGATTATGTTGTGATAGTTAGAATCAGATTGTTTCTGTCCTGTTGATGAGGGATGTACTGTAACTGAAAGATGATAGTATTTTCCTTGTGAAACTGAAAGTCAAAGTAAAATTACATGTTCAGTTTCGTTTATGGGCTACAGTTACAATAGAAACTGATAGTTATTACATGGAAATTATGTGATTTATTAAAGTATTAGTAGTACACATACATCTAGATTACTTGTCCCAGTGGCTTATTTTATTCAGTGTAATATGGATATCCTCTCTAATAGACTATGGGTGGCTTACAAACACACACACACCCATCCCACAAAAACAGCTTGAACCATAACTTCAAACAGTACAAAAACAATACGATAGGGGTTCAGCCAATAAATTACACCTACATTAATCCAGGCCTGGGAATAAAGCCAGGAGGTCCTAAGGATTTTCTGGAATCCTAGAAGAATGAATGCTAGGGTTTCATAGCTGAGACTTATAGTGGTAGGGTTTGGTATGTTAGAGATTTGGGATTGATTTGCCTTGAGTTTACAGTGAAAAAAGTGATTATTTTAAAAATTAAATACTACTGTTTTCCTCAGACATGCCCTGTAAAATAATAGTCACTGGAAAAATTATGTATAAAAACTGATTTTGTGATTGTTGGATTTGAAAATATCTCTTGTGTTCAAAAGTGAGTTGTAAATGTTGTAAAGTGAAATGTACCATTTAGGTTTTGTGGAGATGGACATTGTGTTTGATTGTGAAAGATTTCCCTTTGTACCTATTAATTTTCTTTTTTTAAAAATTACATGCAAAACTTAATACTTTTGAAAGGCAAATCATAAGTTAGATACTATTTAGCTACTGCAATGCAGGCAAATTTAAGAGCCTTGATAATATTTTTTTTTATTTAGTGAGACTGAAAACATTCTTTTAGAAATGTGGCCTTCCTCTTTAGCATTCTGCTACTAATAATTTAAATACTAATACTACAAATACTACTTTTAAATATGCATTAGACTTACATTTCTAAAAAAAGTTGATTCCTGGCATGTAAACAATTATGGTGGGCTAGCATGTATAATAAACGAAGGCGAAAATGAATCAGTTTGAGACTTATTTTGGTTTTAGTGGCTATACTAATTGGTTGCATTATAATAAATCATGGAATTAGGTAATTAAGGACATCTTTTAGTCTGCAGTTAGTGTGTGTTCATCAATACAAAATGTGTGCTTAATGTTGCTTTTCCTACAGGTCTGATATCAAGTTTTCAATAACATTGAACAACAAAGACTCCCTTACTGGAGATGAGGAAACCCTAGCATCATTTGGGATTGTATCAGGAGACTTGATATGTTTGATATTGGAAGATACTGAGACAGAATTAAGAGTATTTCCAACTCACACCTCATCCCTGCATCCACAACAGAATAATCATGAACCATCCACTTCAGCCATTTGTCACAACCAATCTAAAATTCTAGATAGCGAAAGACGCAATGGACATCTACCAGATCATACAGTTCAAGATAATGTTCAGATGAATACAGACAATATGGTAAGTCCATAAGAAATGAAGACAATTTCGTTGTGCCTAGTAGGGAAAATATTGAGAAGCTTGGACTGCTTCCATTATTTTTAGAGAAACCAGCGTTTTTCACAGAAACCTTTTGCTCTTATCATTTTAAATATAATTTTAAATACATTTTTTAATGCTCTCTTTCAAGGCAGAATCCAGCCAAGCATTTGCTTCAGAAGCTGTATCTGATGACTTTGACTACCAAGAAGCTGCAGGTTCTTATCCTTCAGAGCCAATGCTTTGCTCTGAAGCTACAGATGGACAAGTACCACACTCACTTCAGACCCTATACCATTCTGCAGAATGTATCAGTGCCAATGATGCCTTGATAGTTTTGATCCATCTTATCATGATGGAGACAGGATATATACCTCAAGTAAGCTAATTTTTACAAAGGATGTCTGAATGTGAATACTATGCATCCCATCAGATTTGGTTGAATTCAATTTCTCATCACTTCTCATAATTTTCATCATTGACATAGATCTTAGGCCAGTAATAACATAATGTTGGCTTTCAGTAAGCCATGATTTGCTGATAACGCATACTATTGTTCATGAATATATTGGTGGTCACAATCCAGAATATTATGGCCACACACTGTTCTGCATTAGTCGTAATTTCTACTGCATACCCATTGAGCAAAACACAATTAATGCACAACACATTATCTATTGAAAGAAATGTGAAAACCAGAACTTTATACGGTATTCTAGGTGTTGCTTTACAACATATATTTGTATTGTGAATGTTGGGTATTAAAATAAATGCAGGATACCAATTAAGTAAACATACCTGATTTTCTGTCCCTTTTTAATGAGCCTTAGCATAGAAGCTCTTTAGGCAAATTCTTGTCTTGCAGACATTTGCCTTTAGCCCATAGACGGTAAATGAAATAATACAAAATAGTATTGTTCTTTCTAATATGTAGCATGTGTCACATTAAAAATAATTAGACTAATTAGAACTGGGATAGTGAAAATGAGTTTTCAAAGATTTATCAAAACTTCCCAGCACAGCTATTTATGTAAAATTAAGTTCTGAATTTAATATTTTAATGTCAGTACTTTTTTTGGCAAATATTTGTTGCTTCGAATTTGATTCATGACATTGCTATTTAACCATTATCAACAGCATAATTTTAGATGATGATCTTAATGAAAACTCTCAAAGGAGATGGACGCTGACTCTTGCCCAAAAGAAAGTGACTCCTAGCCTGTTAGCATTACATAGGCTGGGTGAAGAGACACACAAGCAGGAACCTTAATTTCAGGACGAATGGGACTTCATTTGATACTCGATGGCCACTTTTGTAATGGCTTTATTAACTTGATAACAATAAATCTACTGATTAGAATTGTGGTTCTCCGTAAGGCTTCCTTGTAATTTCTTACCGACTGATTGAGAAAGATCTGACAATAACTACTTGTATGCTTTAGTTGCACTGTTTCCATAATCACAATTCTCTACCCTATGATTTCAGTAGTGCTATTGCAAACACATAACAAATCTGTAGTCAAGTTTTAGTTGCTTTATTAAAGTCCTCTCTTATTCATAGGGAACAGAGTCAAAGGCAACAAGAATGCCTGATAAATGGCGGAACAGAGGTGTTTATAAACTACAGTATGCCCATCCTCTCTGTGAAAACGGCATTGCTGCCCTTACTTGTGTGCCTTTAGGAGACCTTATTGTTATCAATGGTAGGTATATTCTGATACTTATTTGATTGAAGGCTAGCCTTTGTTATTCTTTGTCTTCCATGCTATGTAACTACTAACAAACCTAAAAGACGTAAGAATCAGTTGACTCTTACATCATACGTGATGTCAGCTTTTAGGCATTACTATGACAAAATGCGTTCTGAAGTGCTATGAAGTGAGATAGATTATCCTTTTGAACTGTATTAAAAAAGAAATGACGGTATTTTATATTTTGCAACTTGACTTTCATGTCTGTCTCTAAAGAATCAGCGATAAAAATGTAAACTTGGACACATAAACTCTAGAAAAAAGCTTTCTTAGCTGATTTTGCAAAAGTGTCAATACAACTTGTGCCAAGATAGATGTTTTCTTTCTTTCAGTGAAACTACCTATCATCATCTTTCTCTTGGAGGAAATGTGATATTTATTCTCTCCCAGCTGAGCATTTTTAACCAGATGTGCATGGAATTTCCATTGTTTATCAGCCAGCCTAACCATCTTCCTCCAACCCTTTTATTGACTTCCCAGCACAGCCTCCCCTGTTTCTCAAATCTTGCCACCAGCTCTCCATGTGGTCCTTCCCCAACTATGGCTGATTGATTCATGTCCATGCCCACTGTCTTCCAAATCTCTCTTCCTGATTTGCTGCATCAAATTGGCTCCAGCTCTTCCTCTGAGTAGCAAATTGAGATCTGCTAGTGACCAGTCTAGGTTTCTGCCTCATTTCCAACTAGCTCTTCAGTCCTTCATGGATCTCAACTCTCATTAATTCTCCAAACATTAACTCTCATTAATTCTCCCATTCTCAGTGCTTATTTAAAACACTTTTAAAGTATTCAGGTGTTATTTAGATCAGACAATGGTAAAATAATAATAACTACTACTACTACTACTACTACTACTACTACTACTACTACTACTAGATAACTCTGTGAGTCAATGAATCTTTGCTCCAGAGATATTTCCATATCCAAAGATAAACAGAAAGAAAAATAGAATGACATCTGGCAGGCAAAAAAGCTGTGGGAATGAGAACAGCTTCCTGCTTATTACTGTCTTGCCCATTGGTGTTTCTTGTGGAAAGCTGATAGGGAGTGTTATAATCGACAATCATGTGTCTGTAGCTGACTGCAGCAGCAGTGAACTGGCCACAACTTAGGCAAATTTCAATCGCATGAGAGTCATGGGTCCCGGATTTTGGTTAGTTAGCCCATTTGAGGTATGTTGATTCAAAAAATAGTGCCCTGTGATGCATGTTTTGGCCAATTGAAGGTTACAAGTAATCAGACATGAACACTTTAGTAGTATATTGAAACTAATTTACTTAAAAAGAAGGATTAGGCTGTTAAACAGATACTGAGAGGCAGGGCTTCAAAAGAGATAGAACAGTGGGCAGTCCCATCTGAGATGCTGTTTAAAGTCTCAGAAAAGTCCCTTTTGAAGGAAATGAGGACTTTCCATGAGCATGGACAAAATTAAACTATTCACTCTGTAACACATTATACTTAGTAATCCAAGTTGGTTAGATTCCTTCATATATCCTGGAATATTATGCCACACAGTCTCCGAGGGGAAAGAAGGAGAGTGTCATATTTTTTACTGTGTTTCTCATAGCATACATTGCTTTTGGTCAAATTTATTCTGTTGAGTTTCCCAGGGAAGTTCAGAATCATCAAGTAATGTTTTTGTTAAGCTATTTTAGTGTCTTTTTCTATTTTTAGCAATGCTGAAGATTGACATTGACATCAAAAGTGTGAAGAGACTACAGCTTTTGCCAGCAACATTTATCTGCTTTGAAGACTCAGGTATCTGAATCTGAATTTTGGGAACAGCAAGAAGCTAATAGATGAGTAATGCCACAATAATTTTGATTGTTAACTGAGCAAATTAGAAGATGAACTTGAGTACAGTAGGTGGGAGGCATTTTTAAGTTGGATCATTGAACATTTAAAACTTATTCAAATAACTACAAAGACCTCATGAACTCTTGTCAGGCTTTGAGCTGCTCAGTAATATATTTTATGAAAACAAAACATTCCAACCAATGAAAAAATATATTGCAAGGGACATATTTTCTCTTAAAGGTAGAAGAAAATACTTACACATTATAGACAATTGCTCTGGGCCTAGAGAATCTGCTACAGGTGAAAAAAATGTGTGGCTGACAAAAGTATTCTGAAAAATACTAATTTATTATACATTCCTCTCCCCCCCCCCCATAACCATAAAAACATGATATTTATTCTAATATTTAAAGATAACCATGGTAAATCTGAAGAATTTATATACCAATTTAACATAAAACAGCTGTTTAAAAAGATAATTTAAAATACATGTGGGAAATGAACAAACAAATGCAGAATGACAGGTTAGTTGTGCTTCCATTCCTCTCCCCCTCTCTGTTTACCAAGAAGACTTTACTTTTAGAAATAAACTAGTTTATTAAATACTTCAGATTTTAACTAGGTTATTAAGCAGTTGTCTGGAGTTTCTTTTAGGCCACCTTTCAATCTGGTCAACCCCACTCCAATTCTGGTTTATTTTCCCTCTTGGCCATAGCAGGAGGAGATACTAATGCTTGAATTTATGCTGATACTTTCTGCTTCTGCAACTAATCTAGGTTAGAGCTGTATCCAAACTTGTCCAAATGTGTTTTCTTTCATTTCTGCATAATAAGCTGTAGGAAATCTTGAATATGCAGGGTTCAGGGGGAGGTTTTGAGCATGTAGATTCTAGCACAGGCTTCATTAGAGGCAACCTTCCACTTTCAGCCTTTCCCTATTTACATTTCTAAGGCTGTATCTTTAAAAAAAAGTTTACACAATGTTTCCTTTGTAAACCACTTGCTTGTTTATACAGTATTAAGCTAATGGTGTAATGGCAGATAATGCCTCACTAGGGGGACCCATTGTATTGAAAATTTTAAGAGGCTTATTCTAATAGCATTTTTAAAGGGGGCTACAGTTTTCCAGCTCAAAGTGAAATAATGAAATAGTCATATATGTTTATCATTGAAATATCTGTTATAGTTGATATAATGTGTTCTCTTCCTCATTAAAAACCTTTATGATTTTTTTTCCATAGATTCTGTATGTTGTGCTGTTTAACCATGCTAATAGGTCCACCAAACTCCATGCAGGCTTTGCTATTTGTTGTAAATCAAATTATTACAGCATATTGCCAATCTGAATGAGAGAACCATTTGTTTTCCATTTTACTGCTTGGTGATTTATTCTTAGAGGCAAATAATTAGAATAGAATAGGGTATACTGAACAGATGATACTTATTTTTTATTTTTCCTAAAGGAAATGTTGCAGGCGTGTATAAGGACCTTCCGAAGCTCTCTTGTCTCTTTAAAGATCGATTGGTATACCCTCTACTGGCTGCTGCTCGGCAAGGTAAGCACATCATGGAAGGAGTCTTTATAAATCTTTTTGTAGAATGTGTATTATGTAACCAGTAAAAGCACTGACAGTGATGAGTGGAATATGTTTGTAGCCCAATGCGCTTAGCACAAGACATGGAGGAAACACCTCCCCCCTCCCCGAACTCATTTAGCAGGAACATTTTGAGAGTGTAACAGCAATATTTTCTCAGTATGATTCTGGATTCCGTTCACTTATTAAATGTGATTATTTTTGGTTCGAACTGTGTTGAGATGACTCTCTATACATTGAGCTCCCTGCTGCTGACTAGACTAGTGTTTCTCAACCTCAGCAAGTAAGATGTGTGGGTTTCAATTCCCAGAAGCTAAAGCTGGGAAATTCTGGGAGCTGAAGTCCACACATCTTAAAGTTGCCAAGTTTGAAAAACATTGGTATAGACCATCAAATGTACAGTCTGAAGCTCATTTGTGCAAACAAGTTTGTAAATCTCTGTTTAGGCTCTGATGCCAAGTAACCAGAATGGGTCCCAACTCTGAAAGATTCTGTGCCCACCACTAGATGGGTATTCAGCCTTTAAACCGTGATTCTTTTGCTATTTATAAATTAGACACTTCCTTCTGCTTCTCATCCCATCATGGCTGCAGCTGTGACTTACAGGTTGAACAGGTTCCAAATTCTAATTTGAGAAATGTTATAAAATAGATTAAAATCTGTAAGTGCCTTTTGAAACAATTCTTGTTTCACTTAACAGGCAAAAAACTATTATAGTTGAGCCAGCCGAAGAGGCTATTTCCTATGTGGCTTGACAACATAGTAAAGCAATAATATATTAAGTTTGATCTGAATAGGAGTGTTTTTTGTTTCTTTTCTTTTTTTTTTACTGGGCTGAAGAAAAACTAGATGATATTGCATACTGATCTCATTGTGTGGCTGCCAGAGGATTTTGGCTCTAATCAGGAGAGTGAAACCTTTCATTGTTGAAAGTCTAATGTCACTTCTCCCTAAACGAGTGCCTTCTAAATCTGTCAGGGAGGGTGCTTTAGAGTTTTATTTCAGGGACTATTGAGTATTTGGTTAGTGGCAATCATACCTCTGGTAACATTGTCTTTTTTGTCCCACTTGGTCATATGTTTCAATAGAAATACAATGGTGCTTAAAGTTAATGAACTCTTTTGAAGCTTCTGTATTTCTGTATAATTTTTCTGATGTGATCTGTTTCCAGTAGAAGTCCTAAAATTAGGTAAAGAGAACCCAATTAAATAAATGATCTTAATACTATGTCATTTTTGATGTCTTTGATAAATGCATGATTAAATTCAAAGCTGTTTGCATAAAAATAGGCTTTTTCTTTAACCAAATCTTATCAACATGCTTTGTTTCAAGCAGTATTTAATTATAATTATGAAATGGATAAGAAGTTAAATTGTTGGAATGTTGTAATAATGTTGTTCTTTTCCTTCTCCTTTTAGCATTGAATCTACCAGATGTGTTTGGCCTGGTGGTTCTTCCACTGGAACTGAAACTCCGAATCTTCCGGCTCTTGGATTTTCGCTCATTAATTTCTTTGTCTGCTGTTTGTCATGATCTTTATACTGCTTCAAACGATCAGTTATTGTGGAGGTTCATATACTTGCGAGATTTTAGAGGTAATTGTTCATAAAACATTTTTCCTAATGATAAGACGCTGAATGAGAGGCTTGTTGTCAGCTTTGCAAGTTAATTTGCCAGGGTTCTTTGTAAGGAATTATACCTCTATGAAGCTGTTTGGACATTGTGTCCCATAAATGGTTTTTGTCTTGGAGCAGTCATGCAATCAATACAAGTTACCTAATATGTTGTCTACATCATTATAGAACTGCTGTAGCAAGCTGATTTATATCTTACATGTTTATGCAGATCCAGTTGCCAGATCTCGAGACACGGATTGGAAAGAAGTAAGTGGATGTCTTGATATATGTTTTTCTTTTGCTTTGGTTTTTTTAAGAGTATATGCAGTCTGAATAACCAAGAATTCAACAAGTTACATTCTCAGCTAACTGAAACCGCCAGTCACCATAGAAAGCAAACTACTCTAAAGAGCACGCTAAAAAAGCAGGTGAACATTATTATTCGAATGGATGCCAGCCTCCACTGCTTCTTTCAAGCTGTTGGATTCTGATCTGAAGTGCCATATTGATTGAAAAATTGAATGAAATAAAAAAATTATGAAGCTGCAGAAGGCATGGAGACTGTTGTGCTAATAAATTTGGTTTATATAGTCTAAATATCCAGGAATATACTAGCAAACTTTTATAATAACGAATGCTATGAAATGTTAAGCTAAATTTTATTTCCCCCTTTTCTACAGCTGTACAAGAAAAAATTGAAGCAGAAGAAAGATGCACTGAAGTGGAGACACACAATGTTTCTGCCCCCTCCTCCCCTCCCTGTGCCATTTCATCCCAGTCCATTGTATCCCAATCCTTTTTGTCCTAATCCACTTTATCCCCCCAATATCATTGGTGGTGAATTTGATGAGAGGCCAGCAGTCCCTTCCATTGGTGATCCAATAAGCTCCCTCTTTCGTGGCCCTGCTGAGCTTCCAAGTCAGTATCTTCCTATTGCCCCACACTTAGATCCATTCTCCACTTTACCATATTTCGATCCTTTTGTGTCATTTCCAGAACCCAATCCAACTCTCCCAGGAAGAGCCAGTCGGAGCCGCCCAATTGATAGTCGCCGTGCATTCATATGAAAACTCTTTCAGCCTTACTGATAAAGTTTTAAACCTCTCTTTGTGGGCTTACTTTAAAACTGTACAGCTTCAGAGCTATGATGTCTACTGTTTTAAAATTATGATAGCGCATAAGTACTATAGCATCTTGATTCCATAGACTTGGGCCCAACAGTTCAGTGCAAACAATGTTTCCTGCCTCCCTTGGAAACGCACCCTTTTGCAAGAATATTGAGGGACACTATTCTTTTCATTTTCAGTAGAAAGCTCTTTCTTTGAAAGTAAAAGGAGGTTTGCTTTTGTTGCATCAGATAAAAAGCACTTTAAAATGTAAACATCTAACTTGGTCTGGGTTGTTTTAATTTTTAAATATGTCATTTAAACATTTGTGCTATGTTCTTTTATCCAAGTATCTAGCCTGACTAAATATTTTTTCCATGAAAAGATTTTCTGTTCTATGCAATATCTGGCACTTGGAAGGCTGCAAAAGCCACCTGATTTGATTGTTCTTCGGACACTACCATGTTTCTCAGAAAACACAACCTACCCCAATAATAAGCCCAACCCTACGTTTTGGGGGGTGAGCCTAATATTGCCTCTACCCCGAAAATAAGCCCGGGGGGGATGGGTGTGACCAGCATGAGTAGTGGTGCGGGGGGGAACTTTCCGGCTGCAGCCCGCTGGCCCCTTAGGGCAGTGTTTGCCCAAAAAGCCTCCATTCCGAACGCTGAAGTTTCGGAATGGAGCTTTTTGGCAAACGGGAGGAAAATGGGGAGGTGGGACTTTCCTGCCTGCCATCCTTCCCTCAGTCTGTGCTGAGCTTGAGGAATAGATGACAGGCAGGAGAATCCCCCCCTTCCCATTTTCCTCCCGTTCGTCAAAAAGCCTCCATTCTGAAACTTCAGGTCGCATGTGTCACCCCCGGCCTCCGTTTCATGTCAGAGTCTTCCGGAAAGCCCTTTGCAGCTGTGGAATGGGCTCCGCATGGGAGTGCACGGCACCCCTGCCCTCTGTTTTGCTGCCAGAGCCTTCCAGAAAGCCTTCTGCAGCTGATAATAGAGCTCCGGATTGATCCGGAGATCTGTTGTCGACTGCAGATTCCTTCTGGCAGGCTTCTGAAGGTGAAATGGAGGCCGGGGCGATGTGTGCGAGTGGCAGCAAGTGGCTGCAGAAGAAGAGCCAGGAGCGGGCTTCTGCTGGGCGGGGCTGTTGGTGCCATCGCCACAAGGTGAGTCAAAAATTAGAACCCTCCAAAAAAGAAGGCCTAGCCTTTTTTTTTGGGGGGGGGGGGTCAAAAGAAAATAAGACCCGGCCTTCTTTTTGGAGAAACACGGTATATATTTTCTTTATTACCTGAAAAGCAATGTTGGTATTGGGGATTTCAAAGTACAAAGAATATTGAGTTTAAATGATTTTTATGTATGAGAGAATAAGACATTGAACTGTTCACCTTACAAGCAGTTGAATAATAACATGCTACACAGTATAACCCAGAAGATGAGAAATAGTGAATGTCAGAAGCTGTGGCAAAAGGTTGCTGCCTTTCTATTTCAATTTTTTTCTAGTAAATATCAAAAGAAAGTACCCCAACTACTTTATGAAATAAAATGACAGTGCCATCTGTACATTTAAAGAATCATTGTGTGATTGATGGGACTAATGAACATGATAATTCTTAACATTTTTCAGCCAACTAAATTGGATAAACATTCCTAGTTATTTTTAAATGCATAATTACAAGATGTGCAATTCTTGGGATAAATAGACATATTTGTGTCTAGTTGATCAGTTGATAAAGAGAGATGTCTTATTAAAAGGTAATCATCTAAGGTTGAGCACAAATAATATAACAATGGATGACTTGATGGCTTCTCAAGGGAAAATGTATTATCTTTGCTATTCTTCTGAATTTTTCTCTACTATTTTCAGCCTTAATAACAAAACAAAAAGAATTACTTAACTGCATTGATTTTGGTGTGTCAGTTTTGTCTCATCCTAAATTTCAACTTCAGGACAGATTGAACACAATACTAAAATTGTGAGAATACAATAGGTGGATGTTATGCCTCACAGCTCAAAATCTAAATTCCTTAGCTTTATATTAATGAGTTCACTTATTAAGTGCCTAAATTAAAGATGTGATTGTACTATATTTAGAATATATAGTACTTTATAGGTGGAGTATTATAAACATGTGCTCATTTACTATCGCAAGGAGTGCTCAGTATTTGTGACAACTGATAATTGTTCTAACAGGAAATTTCTTAGTTCTCTCCTTGATTAGTTTCCATCCATTGCTTGTCCTGCCTTCAGCTGCTTTGGAGAATAAGTTGACCCTCTCTTCTTTGAGGCAGCCCCTTAGATATTGCAACACTGCTATCATGACACCAACAGACCAACAGTTAATACTTAAGTGCTAGTTTATAATACACTAAAGTGCTGTAATCAACCTTGTTAAAACTCAGACATGCATAAATCAGTTCTAAAATTGCTTAAGTCTAACTGCAATTTTGCTTTATTACTAAACAGTTGGTTTTTTGTAGTATTTCTAATACTTACACTGTGGTAGCAGTTTTCCACTTAGGATGTATACTGCTCAGAATATTGCAGATGATAAGGACCTTTGTTCCAACAACAGTACAACATTGATATAATTAGCCCTTTGGCTTGCAAAATAGGTTGTTTATGAGAGGGCTTATTTAACATTTCTATAATATTCCAGTGCAAAATGGACTAGTATGTAATTGTTCTATCCTTATTGAGGTAGGTTAAACTTACTTGAGAGGATAATTGAAGGTGAAATTTAGTGGATCTAGGAATTACATTAATTTAAGATGTGCTGGTGATGGGAAACTTCACTAGCAAATTCTATCGGAATGTTCCTATTGTGCACTGAAGTCGTTGAACAGTTGGCTGTATAGTACCATCCTACATGTCACATTCAGAGAAGTAAGTTATACTGATAATGAAGAAATTGGATCACCTTGCTATGAATCTTTAGCTTAGCACACCATGTGCTGGGTTTGACAAGCAATTCGAATTGGGTAATTTTAAATGGAAGTGGATCCTTATTTGTACTTCTCTTGAAATGTTGAATTGTTCTTCAGATGCATTCCAGATAGCTGGTAAACATTCAAAGTAGTAATGTTTGTTTTCCTCAGTCTACCAAATGCTTTTACAGGATTTAGGAAAAAGGTGGGGCAGTAGGTAATGCTCCATTCTAGAACTTGGGGTGAAAAAAGTAGCTCTTGCTAATATATCCAGAGCTTTGCCTGTGCAAACAATATTAAGGAACAAAGCAATTTGTCTGGCTTTTTTGAACTTGGCTCTACTGAGTTGAAAACTTATGTGCTTGCAGTAGACTTACTCTAGAGCATGGGTGTCCAACCTTTGGCTTGCCTGGCCTGCATTGAGGGAAGAGGAATTGTCTTGAGCCGCATATAAAACATATAGTAGTTAATGTAGATAAACCAGATAATGTTAAAAATTTACAATCTTGTGGGGCTGTATTACTAGCTGTCTAGGGCTGCATGTGGCTTGAACATGCCTGCTCTAGAATCTATATACAGCAAATGCATACATAATGCAATGTCCCATTTGCATCAGTTTTGCATAAATACTGCAGTAGAGGGAGGTCAATCATATCAATGCTTAAAAGTGAGAAATCTCTAAAATTTTTGCAACAACTCATATTTTCCTCATGTCTTTTTACACTTCACTTGTATCCTAACTTTATTGGGTGGCTAAAATGTGCCATGCTGCATAATTTGGATACTGATATTGGGGAGAACTTTGAGGCTGGGAAGAAACATTTCCCATGTTTTATTATCCTGAATGAGTTGCTACTTCCTATTTTGTTGGCGTTGAAATATTGAGTTGTACTTCATGGTGGCTGGCTTCTTTCTATACAGTTTTATCACTTTTGTATGCATGTAACTTTGCAAAATAAGAATTTTATAAGTTGATTTCTCTAGAGAGATAGTTCATTGTGAAATCCTAGTCCCAATGTGGATCAAAGATCTTTGCTTCAATCATGTTTCTGAACTGTGATATTGCTGTAAAGATAAATTCTGACATGCTGATATACTTCAAGACCTGTATATTTGTTTCCATACACATGGTACTTCAATATAAAGGCCTACATCATTATTGTTTAATTTATTACTTTGGAATAGGATAGTTAATACTAGGTCTTAGGTGAGTTGCGCTATTGTAACAGAGCAAGCAAAGGATTTTAATTCCACATGATCTTTTTGTATACTGTTGCACCTGGGAGTCAGAATGGATTTCATCCTGGTTGTACACCAACCAAAGTAAAATGATTCAATTGTGTCCTGCCTAAGAATTACAATTTAGTCCTGGAAATTTGAATTGAGAAGGAAGAATTCTGGATTTCAAGGGGATGTCATAGATACACATTTTCTGAGGAGCAGTTCTATAATTGAGTTTTTAAAAGAGTAAAATTGAATCTGGTTTATAAAAGACTTGAAGAATCATGCTAGTAGATTAAAAATAGTTAAGATAAATGAACATTGAGGGAGATGATTATATGTTTCACCTCACTTGCCTCTTTTCTGCACATCTGCCGTAAATGGCACAGCAGGTGTTCAAGGCAGTTTATACGCAGTGCAGCAATCTATAGGCCTGATCGTGCACGGGATGACCTCTGCATGTAGGTGATGATGGACATGTGTTTGCTTTCTGTAAGTTGAAGATAGCATTTAGATGCCAATGGGAGGCAGATTCAATTGCCTTTTGATTCCCCCCCCCCTTTGCTGAATGTAGGAATACATATAAGAAACTAGAATGATCGATACATTTAAAGATAAATTTGTATAGGGAACTATAAAATGAGTGACAAATTTGGAAGAAAAGAAGACCCAAATATCCAAAATTGCTCTAAGGTTGGATTGTGATGCTAATCAGAAAACAGGCTAGCAAATGACTTCCTCAGGTTGCGGATGGTTTCAGCCTTTGCCTCATCTTCATTTGTGATACCTCGCTGTGAAGATTCTGATATGTTGAAGGTGTTTGTCAAGGATTGTGATTTGCTGAAAAAAAGAGAAAGGAATAAAAATCTGGTTATTTCCTTCAGAAAATTTAGAAGTTTTATGAAGTTGTGGGTCACTACTGTTGTTAGACACCTATACAGATGCTTAACAGTTTATAAATGCTTTTTTAAGTTTTCAATATGCATAAATATGACCTAAAATGTGATCTGTTGTCCACATAAATCCTAAAAACTAGATAGAGAACATTAAAGCTATGAATCCAAAACATACTTGTCCATTCATTTATTGAAGATAATGATCTAAAGCTACATTTTTGTGTCGCAAAAGTATGTGAAATGTAGTTGCAATGTCATGCCTTGGGCCAGCTTTGTAGTCTGTAGACCAGGTGACTCATCATTGATGGAACTATGAATTTAGGATTGTATCAGCAAATTGTACAGGAAAATAGGATATTTGTCTGAGGTGAAGCTTAAGAGTAGCAGCAAATCAATGATCCAAAACATAGAAGCTATATGACCAAAAAATGGCAAAAGCAGAAGAAACGTAACGTTTTGAAATGGTCAAGTCAAAGTCCTGGCCTTAATTCTATAGAAGTGTTGTGGAAGTGGGAAATTCACTTAAAAAAACCCCATCAACATCTTTAAGTTGAAGCTGTTATGTAATTAGGAATGTGCTAAAATTCCTTCAGGATAATGTTCAGAAGAGATCAGTTATCAGAAATAATTAGTTACAGTTATTGCTGACCAAGGTGGGCATAACAATTCCTAGAGGCAAAGGCTCAAATGCTTTTGCCATATATATCTAGCTTTGGATCATTTTCCTCAATAAAAAAAATGAAGAATGACGATATATTTGACTTATTTCTTTAATAGGCTTTTCTTTATCTAGGTTTAAGGCTTCTGTGATGCTTTATGTCATATTTATGCAGTAATGACAATTCAAAAGGGTTCACAAACTTAACACTGTATCATTGGTATTTATGTTAGGTTTGAATATTATTTTCAGGGTGGGCTGTGGTTAAGCTGGAAAATGTTTCTCCCTGTGTAAGACTGTGTGCCAAAAATTTAATATGGTCTTCCCTTTATGTTTAGTTGTTGAGTCTCTTGTTGTGTATGCAGTTGCTTGGTGTTCTATTCTGGAGACACTGATAATGGCTTGACCTTAACTTTAAATTATAAGAATTATCCATTGTAAAAAAAATAAATCCCACATACTTTAGATGAGGATGCTGCTTAGAAGGTTCACTGAATCCTTGGCCAGGAGCCCATCCTTGTGCAGGAGGCCGAGGTTGCTGGGCGGGAAACGTGCCTAATTTGGAAGGCTGACTTGGTGAGCTTCCTGCTGACGATCGAGTTTGCTGGGGAGACCCAGGTGACTTCTGCTGCTGTGCTGAGGTGGACTGAGGGCTCAGAGGTTGCTGACCCTGTGGGGACAGCCTTTGCTGGAGTGGGGCTCCTGGCTGTATGGGCTGTGATCCTTGAGGTTGCCATGGGCCACCTGGAGCAAAGGAATACAGACACTGTCTGTAAAACAAGATTAGTTTTTATAAAAGGTCTGATCTTTGTCATTAACATGACTGAACTGATATAAGTTTGTTGGAAGACTGGACAACCCTTTTCTTGAATAATTAAGCACATATAATTAATTATAAAACTTAGCTGATGAAGAGTTCCAAGAAATATGAAAACTTTAAAGAATTTTAAAATGTCTCTTGTTCCCATGAATATCTCTGCATTTTTTTTTCCTCATAGTCAACTTTGGAAAATTTTTATAAAGGAGGTTGAATATATGGCTCCCCTAGATAGCTAACTTCTTTAAGAATCAGTAACTATGAACAGAGAAACTGCCAAAAGGTTAACTGGGGTTGATACCAAATACACTACATTTGAAAAGATGAAAGAAGAGTGGGTCACTACTTTTCTTTTGGCAAACATGTTTTCTGTCTAGTGGTGCCAATTCTAACAGCCATTTTGTAAATGTCATGGCAAGTCTCTCAGGAAAACCACTTCCTTTGAGCACTTCCATTACAGTCACTTGTCACACATACCCACTGGCACAGATGTCTATAGATCCTTGCCATAACTTAGCAAAAGATTTTTAAAAATATTGCCTCAGTTCGCTAACTTTCCCCTAATAAAGCTGCATTTTAAATTCTGCTCTAATTTTTGAAATCTGTAACTTTAATCTGTGTGCAAGCTGCGCATCTGAAACAAAAATATATTTCAACATTTCTCAAGTTTGTGTTGGCATTGCTTCTGTTTCCTTATTAATCTTGGATGTTAAGTCTAATATTTTTTCAGGATGGACTGTGAGAAGAAATATATATTCTTAATCTTTTCGCCTTCTCTATAAATACTGCTCTAATTTATTAAGCTTAACCCTGCCCTGTCACCATACTCCCTTCAAAAAATCAGCAGAAATCTTAAGCCACATTTCATTACTCATACATTTACAAAGGAAACTAGTATCTCACTTTTAAAAATTACACGGTAGAGGTAGTACCTTGAGGTGGTGGTCGGGGTTGGGAAAGCTGTCCAAGATGTGGTCCTGACATTTGTGATTTCAATGATGGAGGCTTGAAATAAAGACAGTACAGTCAGAACATCACAAAATCAACAGAAGTCTGTTATGTATTGCCCATAGCAATTTCAAATTACTATTAAAACTCTTGTGTCTGTTCAATTTTTTGCAACCTTAAATTGGGTAAGTTAGTACATCATAGGGCAACTATTTTTGAATTAACATATCTCAAATGGTCTAACTTAAAGAATGTGTCTAAAATACAGTACTCGGGACTCCCGTGGGACTGAAATTTGGCAAAGTTGTAGCTGTTTTGGTAGTGCTGTGCTCTATGCTCAGCTGCAATCACATGATTGTCATATCCAACATCTCTGCCTACTTTCTATAAGGAAAGTCAATGGGAAAGTTAACAAAGTTACTCACATTGCTTTTTTACCTATATAAGTCAGTTGGTAAGGAAATATCTCTAGAACGATGACCCAATTGTCTAGTATATCATAAGCCTCTATCTACAGTTAACCCTTGACTGTAGCTAGAAAAGGGAGAATATGTTGTCGATGGGCACGGAAACTATCTTTAGCAGAATGTGTAACACTTCTTGAACTTTTATTCCTTATCAGAGTAAAAGGAAGAATTTAGGTAGGTGCAGATTCATGCAGTAAAAAAGCTGACTTCCTTTTTCATAGCCTTTAAAAAGCCAAATCCTATTCTAATGCTTCTTCACAAAGTAAGGTTCACTTAATGAAGCATAACTAATTGTAATACAGTCTCTCTTAAAAGCTGCTTAGGACAAACCTTGTAATCTTGAGACCTGTCTGGTGTCTTATAAGGATCTGAACAACCAGCAGAACATCAGAACAGTAAGTGAAATGTTAGAGTGCCATAATGGGCTTTCAGAGAAATCCTAGTGGATCCTTTGTAAAGGGAAAAGACTCCTTGATAGTAATGCTAAGTTCTTTAATATATTGGGGTTTTTTTTTAGTTTAGAAACTTGCAAATGGGTTTTGATCTTTGATCTTTGATCTGAGCCAACTCCACCACATTTAAAAGTCCTTCAGTGGCAAAATTAGAGATGCTTAATTCTTTTATAATGAATAAGTAGGGATTTAGAAACACTCAAGTTTAGTTGCTTTTCATCCATAGTTTTGATCTTAGGATAAGAAGGATAAGATCACAGGCCTGGTTTAGCAATCAGATTCCCATAGCAACAAGTTAGAACTCCATAAAAAGAACATGAGAATAATATTTCTCTTTTGCTATAATTTCAAGTGATATTCAGACACATGCCATCTGTGGACCTGGAAGCAGTATGAATGTGTGTGTGTATCAAATTTCTATACCACCCATTACACTTGCATGCCTCTGGGTGGTTTACAAATAAAATAGTAAAATTACATAAAAGCTATACTTAAAAACAGTTAAAAACAAGATTAAAGCAAAGTTAAAAGGAACAATTATAACATGAAAAAGTAGACCACCAATCTCCAGGGTTGCATAGCACTCTTAGACTCCCTGGTCAGTTGGAGAACAATTGATACTGTGAATGAGTATGTTTCTAAAATAAGGACACTTATATCTGATTTGAGATTGAACATAATGCAACAATTAAAGTTTCCGAGTCAAGAACATTCACTATTCAACATTCCATAGCTTTTAAATACATTTTTCTAGCCCTAATTCAGAAGCTGCTTGGCTCAGTGGACTTTGACAACTTACAATATTTGGAAGGGATGGCTAATGTTACACCTGTCTTCAGGATTAACCAAACTGAAGAATGGATTCCATACAGATATCTGTGCACATCGTCCATTTGGTTTTTGCTACCTGTCCAATAAGTTAATAAGTATGCTTTGTATCACCTATTTATTTGGATAAGATATGAAATTAATGCTTCCAGCTATTTGCATTGCTGCTTTTTGCATAATATTTCCATCTGCCTCTTTAAAGATAAACCTTGCATTTTTAAAGAGAAATCTTGATGGAGACAGAGGAAAGTTACACATACAAATCTACAGTATTATTCTGCATTTGTTGAATGAATAGCACTGCATGTCGCTTACACAGTTGTCTATGCTGTTGTAAAAACAACTTTAAGGAATTTTCAAGTCCTTTCCCCCTCTCCAGCTTTACACTTCAGATTGCAGCCTCAGCTACTGTGTTATACTGTTTAAAAAGTACAGAATTACATATCTTGTCTGTAATATAGTTAGGGATTCTAGAAAAAAGCATAGTTATTTTATTCAGAGTAAGATTTTTTTTATTACAAAAGTATTGAAAAGGTCTGTGCTTTTAGATGTAATTTGAAAAAACCAGGCACCTGGTTAGATTGATTTCTCTGAAAGATGCCTCCTTACCCAAGGCTTCAGAGGGGAAGGAGAAGATCCCACAGTCATTAAAGTCTGTGTCATCCTGGAGACCACCATATCAGCTATAAGCTGCCTGTCTTCCTCCACATGCTCTCCTATCAGAGGCATTGAGCTGTCCATCACCTGTTGAAACAACGAAAGCATTCTTTTCAATCTGGTTGTGTTTGCTAGTGCAGCAGAAAAACTCAGACACTGCAAAAACACATGTTCAAGAACATGATAGCTTTGCTTCTTGCTCTCTCGTGTATTCATTTCTATACAAGTCAGAAGCTTTTTAAAAACGTGACACTGTTTCTATGACATCACTCATATTTTTTTAAGTTAGAACACAATCAACTTTTCCTAACGCGGCAAATAATAAAAGCGCTCCATATTTCAGAAGGATGGGATTACAACTGATCTAACTATTATATAAATTGCTGAAAGAAAATTTTAGATTTTTCTTGACAAACTTTAACAGTTTCAGTGTTGGCTGAAAATCTTCCCTGTTCATTGCTCCTTTATATGTAATATGCTAAGCCATGGTTCGCCTAATGATAGTTTACTTACTTGGATGGATTTGTGCAATTTGTGCAGTTTTTTAAAAGCAGCACTACATTTTGGCATAAGGTATGAAGCCGGGCAAGATACTTTCATTTACTACATTTATATGGTTGCCCATCTAATATAAATTACTCTAGGCAGACAACAAAATAAAAATAGTAAAAACACAACCAACAATTAAAAACATAAACAACACTGCATAAGGTAGCATAAATAGCTGAGAACCACAACATTACATAACCAATGTAACCAAGAAGCAGGCTCACCCATGCTGTCAGGGCCCAGTTTGACAGCAAAGCCAAGTTTTTAATGCTATGTAAATTTGCAGGGTGGAAAAATTGAATTACAATATAAGATGAGCAAGAATGATGTGGAACTCTTCACAAACCAATATACATTGACCAAGTGCATGTTTTTTCTCTCTTTAGTTACATTTTTTATCTACAGTTTTAGATTTCATGTAAAAAATATTTCCTCTGAAATTATATGTTTATTCTGACCACAAGATGGTGCTCTCATATCTCCCAAGTCTTTGTAGTTCTACTCAATAGCAATTGGGATGTTCTCCATCAGAGCGCTAATAGTCAACTTACTCTCTTTTTGACTCCATATGTAATCAGAAGATCTTCCATGAAAAAGAAAACATCAACAGGCTTAGAAATTGCAAAAGTTTTCAAAACTACAAAAATTGTGTTCACCTCCTCCTGATGTCTTACATTGTGACCAACGATGTAACAAAACAGTGAAAGGAAAGGACACAAGTTCATGACTTGGAAAGCAACCCTGCCAGTTATGGGGGCCTGCAATAATGTGAAAATGATGAAATGTGGTGCAACACAAATTCTGCCTTTTCTTGTATCCCAATATGGCACATAAATATGTATATCATGTACTTTGTGTCCCAACATTGTAACCCAGATTTTGTCATATGCCACCTTCTCCACCTGTGGGTATCATGTTTCCAATTCTAAAGTAGTAAATAACCAAAGCTGCAGGAAACTGGTTAAACTGTTATTTTTATATATCAGTTATCTTGGTACAAAAGATGGAGTGGACCTTATAGCAATAGCAATAGCACTTAGACTTATATACCGCTTCACAGTGCTTTACAGCCCTCTCTAAGCGGTTTTACAGAATCAGCATATTGCCCCCAACAATCTGGCTCCTCATTTTACCCACAGGTGGAGAAGGTGGGAGGAATGGGAGGCTGAGTCAACCTCGAGCTGCTCAGGATCGAAGTCCTGGAGTGAGCAGTGAGTTATCCCTGCAGTACTGCATTCTAACCACTGTGCCACCACGGCTCTTATAAAATCAAGATTGGAGAAAATAGCTCATAATTTCTAGAAAACTCTCTTCTAGGAGGCCTAGGTGAGGAATGCTGTGACCCTGAAATGTTAATCAGTTTTTCTACCTATCTGAAATAATACCGTAGTTTATTTTTATTTATACCTTCAAGTCAGTGTTGAATCTTGATGACTGCTGGGACTATTCCCTGCATTTTCTTAGCAAGGTTTTTTGAAAGTGGTTCTTCCTAGAACTGAGACTGGCCGGCTTCAGGTTACCCAACTGGCTTTAGTGCCCAAGGCGGGAACAGGACTCACAGTCTCCTAGTTCCTGATGCCTTAATTACTACAAACTGGCTGTTAGTTGTATATTGCTTTCCATTAAAAACCTCAAAGACAATTCCAGTTCAAATTCAATAGTAAAAAGAAAATAGGAAGTAAAACAAAATTAAAACAAGTAGAAGCAGCAATAGAAACTTAAAAATCACAAGTGTTATCACATCATTAAAGTATATTGGAAAATAAATCATTCTGCATTAAACAAGAAGCTATTATTTAAAATTAATTTATAGTCTAAGAGTCGACACAAAGTGACCTTCTAAAGCTGAGAAACACAAGAAACTCGGAGCAAAACTGATTTTCCTTGTTTCTGGGAACAAAACATTCATGTAGCAGCTGAGAAAAAACAGGTTGACACAGCTATGCAGTTCTGATCTTTACCCTGTACAAGGTTTGCGGTTGTCTGCATTACACTTGTTTTTCTCCTGGCAAAAGTATCTCAAAGGATACTTTTAGGTATCCTTTGGAAAGGGATATGGTCAAGGAGAGTAATCTACTCGGAAAGCTCATTTTCTTCTACTACTTTCCCAATTACATGAAATCTGTAGGCTAAACATTCCTGTTTCCATGAGTTGCATGAGTCAGGAAATTTGGATTTTCACAAGAACTCAATAAAAACATCACGTGAGTATGTCCAGTAGCATAAGGTTAACTAGACATTTACATCAAACACTAGGGCTAAATACAAAGAACAATGAAAGGATTATATTTCGAACTGGAGGAACTGACAACTGATTTTTAAAAAATGTCTCTTCATCTGCTACTGTATAAGCAGCTAATCTAAAAGATGAACATTTTCTCAACCTGGTTATCTAATAAGGAGATCTGATTGGGTTTAACTCATCTTCAGAAAGATGCTAAAACATGGCTGTTCCAAAAATTTCCGTACACCATATCACACAAATGAACAGCCTTTGGTAACATCTGCCCTTTGCCTGCTATCTGTTTGGCAGCATGCAATCCTAATGGTACATTATTTTTAATGAATATTCCCATAGGGTTATATAGTTTGGCTTTTAGGTTTGTGAGCCACCTAAAGGTGCACAACTATGACAGTATATAAGTAATATGAAATAAATATCCATACATGAATGCTTTCAAAATAATATGTCAACTCAAACTACAGTGTGCACAATTTGAGAACGGGATGATTGTATAATTCAAAAAGAGTTGTTATTTATTTGATTGATCTTCTGATTTATATCTTATTGTACTTGTGATTTAAAACATTCTTTAAAAAAAGCCTCAGCTGCTTTTGGAAGCATGTCAATAGGAATATTCTTTCTATAGGGTTTCATTCTACAGCATTTGCTGCAATTCTGCAGTCATCCTTTAGGGTTTGCTGCAATTCTTTTTTACTAAAGATAATTCATGTTTTGGATCTGGGTTGTGATTCTTTCTCATCTTCTTAGGTAATTCTCACTGCAGTGCTTAAAAAGGGTGGGCTAAATAAGTGGTTGTGACCCTATACATATTTATTCATAGGAAATTCAGATACTGGAAGCATAGGAGAATTAATTCTATAGGCTTTGCTGCAATTCTCATTTCATTTAAGATAAATGGGCAGAGCTAAAGACAATTATTTCCCAGCTATCCCAATCCTCATTACTAAATGAGTCCATGAGTGGCACAGTGGTTAGAATGCAATATTGCAGGCTAATTCTTCTGACTGCCAGCAGTTTGATCGTGACTGGCTCAAAGTTGGTTAAGTGAGGACCCAGATTGTTGGGGACAATATGCTGAGTCTGTAAATCACTTAGAGAGGGCTGTAAAGCACTATGAAGTGGTATATGAGTCTAAGTGCTATTGCTATTGCTTTTGATTTGGCTCATCCAGTGACCATTATCCAGATTTGGATTGACTTCCAAACATAAATTTCCTTATTATCTACTTGTATGGTTGGCTAGGCACTGGCCTTTCCAACAGTACCTTTTAGGAGTAGATAGTTATTGTATTTCTGCAGAAAGCCCCACAATAGGATCCTGAGACATATCTATATGTGCACAATTCAGGAACAGGGACAGACTAGATGGAAAATTATGAATGAGAGTAGATCTTATGTGGTCTAGATGGAGAAACAAAAATAGTGCTTTATATTAAAGGCTGGGATTATTCAACTGGGAAAACAATGAGTGATTTAACTTTTCTTAGTTTTCTATTTTTACTGGAAAGATTTCAGTATATCACAAATGAAATCACTATTAGCAGAAATATTGATCAGCTTTTAAAGAACAGCCCTTCTTATTTTGCTTTCCCTTCATTTTTTTTGAATGTATGTTCTCTCCTTAGAGATGGGGGATGGAATAACCACAGTTTATGGTTTGGGAGGGAGTTATCTTCAGTGGCTGCAATGATAATGGTAAATAGACAACCTGTATCGTAGCTGAAGGTAGGACCAGAAATGAATTTTTTTTTAGACAGAGGACACCATTCTGGAATGAACTACCCCCCGCACTTCGGAGGATCCCGGATTTGAAGACCTTTCGCCGGGAGCTGAAGACCCTACTCTTCCGACAAGCCTTTCCTGACTGAGGGGTTTTT
>JANHFL010010256.1:143581-157002 GCA_032468155.1 Oxyrhabdium leporinum | reverse complement strand
GCAGATCGAAGTCTTCTCTGCTGGAGGGCCCCCTGCGGGGCTAAAGTCACCCTGCAGGGGTGACTGATAAGGAGGGGGTGCCCAGCTGCATAATCAGATACTATAAATGTCAGCTTTCAGAGGCTCTTGATGTGCATCATCAGAAGGGTAGGAGAACATAGTTGTCTGCTGAAAAGTACATTTTGAAACTAATATTCAGAATTTTAATTTCAGTATCAGTACCAGCTTTCAGCAGATCACTTGTTACAGTGATATAAATATTTTTCCCACATGCTGGAAAAGAACTAGCTATTAGATACATTTAATTACATTTTGAATCATCATCATCATCTTTTAACAACCCCATAACCCCTTACAGGGTGGAGTCTGGGCAACTGAACGGAGCTAACAGAGTGTTTAATGGCTGGATGCCCTTCCTGTCGCCAATGCAGAACTTTGTTCAGCAGATATATTCTCATTGTGCCCAGAGAGAAAAATATCTACCTCTATCTAGGATCAAAGTCACAGTCTCTTGATTGTGAGGCAAGAGGCCACCATACCACTCTATTTAATTACATTTTGAATGACGCTTGGGTAAGACCAACACAATGTGTTTTAATTCTTACAGCAAAGGCTAAGCAAGATATATAAGAAGTTCCTTCAAATATATGACTATTCAGTTCAGGAAACGGTATATTGACAAGCTAAGGAAATGCTAATCTTTCTGGACTTTTAAAAAATCATTTCAGAACAAAAGCTGAATCTACATTTCAATTTTGGCTGATGTCTCCTACTTGTGCAGTCTTAACTTTTGTAAGTTAGCACATCTTCTTCCCTCAGAAAAGATGGCATCACTTAAACAGAAATTTAGATAATTACATATTGTCTATATACATTTTATATCACACACAAAAATCACAATTTACTAAGATGCATGTTGATGGCTTCAAGGAGAGGTTTAACACAACATTGGCAAAGAGATATATTACTGATAATATCAGAATGGGAAGTATAATCAACAGTGGTAAAATTAGCAGCATATATTCACAATTGAAGTTTGACTAAATTCAAGCAAAATAGTTTCCATGCATATTATATATTACATAGCAAAGCAAATGTAAACATTAGAGTACATTTTAAGGGGAAAAGAATTGATTAAAGAACTGAAGTTAGAAATACATAAAAAATTGAATTGTATAAATATTGAATATCAGTCAGGATACAAATGGGAAGTTGGAAACTAAATATTTACTCAATAATGCTTTTAGCAGATTTTTCCCCTTTTTCTCTTTTCTCTTGGGTGATTTTTCTTTAAATAATAAATAGTTGAGATATTGGCATTCAACTCAGACATTTAAAAAAAACTTACAATCCTTTTCCTTTTTGTTAAAAACAACTCAGTACATTTTGCTTTTTATCCATTATCAACAATATACTGAGCACCAATTGCACAATTTTGCAATCTATCTGTCCACCTACCAATTCAATGTTTGCTCTAATTTTGTCTAATTTTTCATTTTTCATTTTTTTTTTTAAATAAAAATGTGTGCCTTTTTACTTTATTTCTGTCACTTAGCCACTTATGCTGATATTGGTAAATCATGTAAAATAGTTTCTTTTCTTTTCTTTTCTTTTCTTTTCTTTTCTTTTCTTTTCTTTTCTTTCTTTCTTTCTTTCTTTTTTCTTCCTTCCTTCCTTCCTTCCTTCCTTCCTCTCTCTCTCTCTCTCTCTCTCTCTCTCTCTCTCTCTCCCTCTCTCTTTCTTTCTTTCTTTCCTTTCTTCCTTTCTTTCTTTCCTTTCTTTCTTCCTTTCTTCCTTTCTTTCTTCCTTTCTTCCTTTCCTTTCTTTCCTCCCCCCTCTCTTTCTTGTACACGTCAAATGAATGTACAAAAATTTTCTGATATGCTACTGATGACAAAATGTCTTACATTCTGCTTTACAAATGTTCTTTGTAACACAATACATTTTGGAAAATATTATATTGCAAACAATTGAACAAACAATAGCATTTGGGAGTATGTTCTAAGAATGATACAGTTACAACATGAATCAGTTGTGGTTAAATTCCATGGGTTGTGAATTTTGCTTTTCCTGTTATTTTTGAGTAACTAGTCTTAATTATTAGTCACTACCCACTACAAAAGGGCTTGTTATCCACATGCATAGTAACAGGCTACTGCTATTTAACACTTATCTAGTCCAGTACCGAGTCCAATAGTTTTCAGTTGGTATTTTTTCTAGCCTTCAGCAACCTGCAAGCCGTTGCCCTCCAGGTACATTGGGGCTGCAATTCTAGAGTTGTGTCTCTCACACCTGGAGAGCACCAAATCCACCGCTGGTTGCCTAATCCTTCTTTTAACAGACTTCCATCGTGTCTTTTTTATTCTATGGCTGCCGAACAGCAAAGCAACCACAACACGTGTGCATTTCTTTCACTTGTGATTCAGAATCCTGTAAAGACAATATGTTTGGCAGCTGCCTAAAGCCTCACCAGAAGGGAATGCATTAATTCAAAGTTATTATTTCTCTTTTCATTTAACTTACATTACTTTTCTTGGCCAGTCTTTAAAACAAGAGAAGAATATTTAGAATGTAACGTGCATTTAGAATTCTAACATTGCTTTAGTTGCTACTTTTCTTTTCAATTGAAAACAAAATCTCTTCAACATAGTCACAATATCTGTAAAAAAAACTCACATGTAAGCTTTATAATTGTTGCCAATTTTCTGGATTCGGATGTCGTATTTGGAGTCAACAAAAGTCTCTGTCGTGACATACGTTTTGGCCATGGCTACTACACTTACAATGTCTTGGAAATCATGCTGGTTCTCAATTTTCACCTATGATTGATAAAGATCCAAAACAACAACAACAAAAGAAAAATAGTGCAGTCAGTCAGGGATTACTAGAAATTGCTATCATTTTGTCGGGTGAAATGCCCTGGGGAGGGAATACATTTAAAAAACCCAAGGGACGGGAGTTGTAAGACATTTCTGTGCACAATGCTTAGTCGTTTGAGAGAAACAGAATCTTAATCTTGTCCATTCCTCAGTTCCTCCAAAGCAATTTGAAATATATGTACTAATCATCTTCATTCCTATCAATCTAGAACCACATAGAGGGGCAGAATAAGAAGACAAATGACAAATTAATCATGTTTGCTATTTTTCCATGATTGCGATTTGTTCTAGATAACTATTTACCATATCAAAGCTATTGCGAGTTTTGAAGCAATGCCCCTCTCCCAATCCTTGTCATCATTCCACAGAAAAAAAGAAATGAAATACATTATTGTTTGCTCTCTCATGTTTTAAAATATGTACTCTGTGCATTTTCCTGTTTGCAAAATATATAAATCAACCTGATGCTTGTAATGGTGTGAAGCTGCCTATCAAGGCACCATTCCTCCTCTATTAAAGATCACCTTAAAATGGAAGGATAGCACAGAATGTCCTTAGCACATCCTAAAACAATTGCAGAATATTTATGTTGCAAAACTGGCCAACTTGATTGCACTGGGGTAATCAAAATCAATTCTTCCACCTCCATCCCAAAAGGGAAGGGGAAAAAAAGACTGAGAAACAAAAGGGCCTCTTGTCAATTTCATCCTTTTATGTAAAAAGAGTACTGAAACTCAGAAAGGAGCAGGAAAGACAAGACAAGAGATGCTTCCAGTAGAAAAATACCCATAGCCTCTCCAAAATCTCCCTGTTGAAAAAGGTTATGATTTGCATCATCATCGCTGTTTTTATTAGAGCATAACTAGACCAGAAATAGGCTTAGACTAAACTCAGCTAAAATGGGATCACAAGAAATCCAGAGCTGCTTTTGAATTGGCATAAAGACCTCCATGGAAATATCCTTGGAGTGCAGGAATTAATAGAGCAGATGTGGGTGGGAGATACTAATTTGAATCTCTATTGTGGAATTGAACATCTGCCCTCCAACCTGGAAACCTGATCAGTTGATTCTCACTTAAATCCAGTTCAATTTGAGTCTCTGATCCCACCAGTACCAGAAGTACAATATAAGCTATGGAATTTAGAACAGATATTGTCATAGGATTCCATACATATTGCATGAGGTTCAATAAATGTCTCAAAGATTGCCTCTGTCATGTGAGACACAAAAGATCTTGGTGGCCCAAAGTACATATGGTCAGCTGTGCCCAGCTGTCAGATGCAGCCTTTCCTGGCTGGGTCTTGTAGAAAGTCAGCACCCA
This sequence comes from Oxyrhabdium leporinum, assembly GCA_032468155.1. Taxonomy (NCBI): domain Eukaryota; kingdom Metazoa; phylum Chordata; class Lepidosauria; order Squamata; family Cyclocoridae; genus Oxyrhabdium; species Oxyrhabdium leporinum. The sequence goes on along the minus strand of JANHFL010010256.1, from coordinate 152,801 downwards.
CCCACTCTCCTAGGAAATGAAATATTTTGGGAAATATTAAAAAGGCAGGATAGAATATTTCCCCTAAAGGAGGGATGAAAAAAAAATCTTAAGGGAGGCAGAAACCAGCACCAGTCTCCCTGCCCCAAGCAGAAGCCAGCTTTTAGAAATGCAGATTTGGTAATTCATTCAGAAAGACTGGGCCAGACAGAAACTCCAGATAAGCAATTAGGTTGACAAGATTAACTCAGACAAACATCTAGGATTTGCATTTCCCTTTCTGCTTATAGAGTCAGCCATGACCCCATAGGAATCTGACAACAGCCATTAGAATATTAAAGCACATGTTTTTGCACAGGAACAGGAAGCTCAAATAGAAAGCTCAAAGTAAGTATAAAAACCCACCCACTCTCAACTCCATTTTGTCACCTGTCCCAGAACTGCATGCTGTGTGTGTGTTGGTTCTGTTCACCAATAAACAGAATCTTTCTTTCCAACCAGCCTCCATTTTATTCCCAGTTTAGAACTGGACCTGGATTTTTCTTCCAACAGTCTCAATCAGGGGTGGGCTTCAAAAATCTCAGCAACGGGTTTGCTGCCCAGTTGCTGGGTGGGTGTGGCCATGGTGGGCGTGACCTAGTTGGCTCCTGCACCGCAGGGGGGGGTGCTTTTGCCTTCCCTGAGGTCCAGAGGCTTTCCTGAAGCTTCTGGGAGAGCGAAAATGGCCTCCCCCTGGGCTCCGGAAGCTGTAGGGAGGCTGGAAACAGCCTGTTTCCAGGCTCCCTGAACTTCCAGGAGGCCCATTTTCCTGCCTACCCAAGCCTCCATGCATGCCCCGCACTTACCTGCATCCACAACAGGTTGTGTGGAGACTCCTGGGAGCGGTGGGAGGGGCGGGCAGGGCCAGCCAGGAGTGGGATTTGGGGGTTCGGCAATCCCTGCAGAATCTTCACTAAGGGTCTGCCCGAACTCCCGTGAACCCTCAGCAGCCCACCCCTGGTCTCAATAGCACAAAGTCTGACAACTACTGCAGTATACCTTGCAGTTGGCTGGAGTTGCTATGGGTACAAAATGCAGCTACTTCAATCATCCTAAAGGAACTACACTTTTTGCTACAGGTCAGGTTTCAGAGCTTTCATAATAACTTTTAAGGTCCTAAATGTTTTAAGACCCTGATGTCTGAAAAGTATCTGTTCCAGTAATATGTATCTGAAGTGGGAAGAAAGCTCTCTTAAAAACCCTGTGCCTGGGAGATATGCATGATGTAAGAAGGTGGGAGAGGGCTTTCTCTGTTCTTTCTCTCCCCCTCCCTCTTTCTTTGTCCAAGTTTTCAAGTGCCCTTCCTTACTATTGCACAATATTTATTGGTGTGTGTGTGTGTAAGTTGAGTATTTTCCTTTTTACCCTTGCAGTAAAGTCTTAACATAGCCCAACCACGCTTTACTATTCCTTCTGAAAAGCTGTATCTATATTATGATTCCTTTTGGTTGAGGCTTTTAAAAGTATTATTTATATGGATTGCATGTTACTGTATTAATGTAAGCATATCACAAATTATAATGTTTTCTGAGATTCTTAAAGATACAGAAAATTTTTAAAAATGAAGTCATCTCAATTTTGCTTGGTGCTTTTAACATGTCATACACTACAACCCATATCATCCTCAAGCTGGAGATAACAACCATATTCATTCATATCATCTGGAAAGAACCAGATTGCAGGAGGAGGCCCTGTCTGACTTTGTTTGGTTTGGTATGTGGTTGAAAAGACACCAGTGTATGTATGTAGTAGCAGTTGTCAGATTTAGCTAAATATGAGATGTGGTCTGCAAAAATCAGGATAACTGCTAGAATAGCATTAAAGAGTAAATGTTGGAATGGGGGTTGGGGGAAAGAGTAAAACTTAGGGGTTTTTATTGCTTTGGTGCCATTTTGTGATTCTCTGACATTTGCAGTGCCAGATCTGGTAGCTCAACAGTAGGTTTAGGACCAGAAAAGCTTAGTGGATCTTATCCGGACTGCTTCTTTAACAAGCATTGTTTGCTTGTCCTTGTCTTTACAGGGATGGGTACTTTTTGAGAGCTGCATGACAAAGAGAAATGAACAAACATTTTTCTGGCATGGAGTGGACCCATGTTGCGTCTGCCTGTTTGAGCAGCTGCTGGACATATAGAATGTCTATGTGGAAAAGAAAGCAACTCTGCTGCCATTTTTAACTTTTATCGTTGTAAATATATTATGGAATTGTAGAAATATATACTTTAGATGCTGCTAACCCCCCACCCCACCCCAAATACCAACCAGTGACAAACTGCTTATAATTTTAACATGGTGTGTGACATTTGCAATAATAATACTATTGACCGCATTGCTATTAACTTTCAATATTGTAAAACTGGATGCTCTTCTATCATTAAGCTTAAACGGGTACATAGAATAATCACATTTCTCTTCCTGATTAAACAAATATGTGTCCTGGATTGTTTTTTTTTTAAAGTTTTCTCAGTGTTTTAGACTGTGACCTTGTTGGAGCAAACTTACAACTTGTACTGTGCAATAAGGGGTACTGAATTTTAAAAAATAAAAATAAAAAAGCATGGTAAACTGCATTTGGATAGACACCTTAGTGCCACTAAGGTTGATGCTATGAAGCTTCTTGCTTTATCTAACTTTATTTTTTAAAATATTTACAGTAAATTTAAAAGCTAAGTGCTGGTGTCTCACTTGGCAGCCCCAAATGCATTCTTACAAAATAAAAGAGGACTTCCTTTGGAAATGGACAAACCTGCCCCAAGAAGACAGAGCTGAAATGGCAGAATATCTAGGCCAGGGCTGTCAAACTTCCAGCCCGTGAGCCAGATGCGCCACGTGGTGGCCTTGCCCATGCCCGGTTTAGCGAAAGGGAAAAAAGTCCCAATACGTCATGTGATGCTGCCGTGATGACATGAGTTTGATACCCCTGATTTAAGCAGCCACAAGGACCAACTTCACCAGTTAGTCTTCTAGTAAATGGGTATCTTATGACCACTTGGATTCAAGCTAGCAACTTCTTGGGCTAGGAAGTTAAGCAGAATTGGTCAAATATGTGGGTGAAGGACCACAAAAAAACCCCTCAAGAAAACTGTCTAGGTGGTCAACAGAAGTTGTACTTAACTGGGTGGCATTGTTATTTTTTAGGCCAGTTAAACAATTTGAATTCTAAAGTTATTGTTGGAGTACTGCAGCCCATTTAATAAGTTGTTACATGACTTTAAAGAGGCAGTTTGCTGTTGACATCATCTCAGGGCAGAGATGGCTCTAAAGTCATCTAGAGGCTCTAGGAAACATTAGTTGGAGATCAACTTTATTTGTGACAAAACTTTGATTTCTTCTCGAATGCTGATCTCCTTGTTCCCCCTTTAAGTTGACTTATTATTGGCGGCCTAAATAAATATAAAATGGAAAAGAGTGGCATGCTTGACAGTAGTTTGATTCCTTCATCTCAGTGAGAACTATTTGTGCAGATGCAAATGTATAATCTAAATCTATTAACATAAAATCATTTGACATTCTGAGTGGGGGTTTTTTTCTGTGATGGTTAAAGCAGGGTGACAATATATTTTGTTATCAGTCATGGATGCAACCTATTAATCCTCAAACTGCTGGGCTGCAACTGTGTTGGGATTTTTAACTTCCAGAATTCTAAATGCTGGCATGTGTCATGGAAGTTTGAATTCTTCTGGAAATCATCAGATTGAGGAAGGAGGATAAAATCTGAGGCCCATTTATCTATCTACAGTAATATAGAGTTTAAAAAAAACTTGCTGTATTTACACATAGCTTTCTTGGTAAGCCAAAAACAGTTGGAAACAGGATACATCTCAGGAATTCTGTAATTTGGATTACTGCAATCAGTAGGATGTTGACTTGGGTTTCATGGCCTAAATGACCCTTTCCAATGTCAGGGTTTTTATGAAAAGATGAGGGATGGAAATTATTACTAGAAGCTCCCTGATTTCTCTTTCCAGAACAATTTTGCTATTTGGGAGTATTATGTCATAATGATTGGAATTTAGCTAATCTAATCCTCTGAAACTTCCAGTAAGGGTAGATTGTCCTGATTTCCCTTTCTTTGGAAAGAGCAGAACCCCTATATTCTATGGATTACATATTTCTTAGCTTTGAAATGTGTGTGTGTGTGCGTGTGTGTGTGCTCTTTTCAAGTCTATGCTTGAGAATAGGAGTGATTGTTTGTTGTTAAAATTTGATCCTCCAACTAAAAGTGACAGTATTAAGTACCATTAGGGGTGCTATCTAATAATCCAGGATGCTGGGATTAAAAGGATTACACAGTTCATGTCCAGAATATGTTAAAATATTATGTTTTCTGTATTTGAATATTTCTTTGAACTCTTTCCTATATTTTTGAGCCAAATGAGCCCAAGAGCAATTAATGTTTAAACAAACAAACAACAAACAAACAAACAAATGAAATGAATGGTCTCATTATGCCTTTTGCAACTTCCTGTATCTGTTTTTTAGCAGATATCAGCATCCAAATAAAATAAAAGTGTTCTGGGCTGATCTGCTGAAGTCCATATATGGTAGATACAAGCATAATTGTATCTGATCCTTGTCTGCTGAGGGGTCAGTTATGTTTGCGTGAAATAAGTTTGTGTACAATATGTTTTTTCCTTTATACAACCACATACAAAAGAAGTAACTGCAGAGAAATGTTGCGGATTTGAGGAAAGTACATATTGTACTTCTTACATCTCACATCTTCAATAAGTTAGAGGAGTTCAGGAAAGGCATTGGGGTACTTTGCACCACAACTTTGGATGTACCCTGGAGCCCTCAGCATTTTATCACTATACAGATAGTCCTCAACTTATGACCACAATTGAGTCCAAAACTTATGTTGTTAAGTGAGAAATTTCTTGAGTTTTGCCCCATTTTATGACTTTTCTTGCCAAATTTGTTAAGTGAATCACTGCAGTTGTTATTGACTTTGCTTGTCGGAAGATTGCGAAAGGGGACAACATGATCCTGGGACACTGCAACCATCATAAATATGAACCCGTTCCCAAGCATCTGAATTTTGATTATGTGACAATGGGGATGCTGTTGTAAGTGTGAAAAACGGTCATAAGTCACTTTTTTTCAATGCCATTGTAACTTCGAGTGGTCCCTAAATTAACTGTTGTAAGTTGAGGACTACCTATACATACCCATTTAAATCCCCACTTGATATGTTTGTATAAAGATTTAAAAATAAAAAACTTTACAAAATAAAAATAAAAATCCCCACTCAATTCATAGATTGCTTGCCTTGTAATTAACAGGCAAAGCAAGGTTGAATCCAGACAGCTTGGAAGATCTGCTGGCTAAAGGAGCCAAAGCTGCCTTAAGTTTGACTGTTGCACACAATGCGCCTTATGCCACACACACAAATGTGTTCTGCCCTGCTGAGTCGACCTCCATAGCATGCTTCAGAACAAGGAATAGACTAGACTAGACTAGACTGGACTAGACTAGACTCTGGAAGGGACCTTGGAGGTCTTCCAGTCCAGCCCCCTGCTCAAGCAGGAAAACCTATACTATTTCAGAAAAGTGGTTATCTAGTTTCTTCTTAAAAACCTCCAGTGATAGAGTGCCCACGATTTCTGAGGGGAAGCTCTTCCACTGGTTAATTGTCCTCACTGTTAGGACGTTTCTCCTTAATTCCTGGTTGCTTCTCTGTTTGGTTAGTTTCCAACCATTGTTTTTTATCCTGCCCTCTGATGCTTTGTAAAATAATTTGACCTCCTCTTTTTTGTGGCAGCTCCTCAAATACTGGAATACTGATATCATGTTACTCCTAATTCTTCTTTCCTTTAGACTAGCCAAACCCAACTCCTGCAGGCATTCTTCACATGTTTTAGTCTCTAGGCCTTTGATCATTTTAGTTGCTCTTCTCTGAACTTTTTCCAAGGTCTCAACATATTATGTTAGAATATTAGAATGTTATTGGCAGTTGGTGTCTGAGTTCCACCTGATGTTAGCTGCCTCATGCAAAGACTTTGACAATTCAAGACTGGCTGCTTTTTAATTATTATTATTATTATAATATTATTATTATTATTTTAAAATATATATTTGAAATATATTATTATTATAATATTATTATTATTATTTAAAAAAAATAGAAAAATAGTTTTGGGTGGGTAATCAACAGCATGACCCATAGGGTCCATTGGCTAATCTGTCAACATGCTAACTGCAGGCACTTGTGCAATGTGTAGGCAACTGCTGATGAACAGTGCATGAACGATTTGTGCTGAACTGAGGAGCTTGGATAGAAGTGCCCATATTTCAGAGTGGGGAAAGGAAAAATTCAGCAGAGGCCAAAAGTTCACTTTAAAACTGAGTATTAAAAAAGGTATTGAAAAAAAAATCAAGGCAGAAGACAATGAAAGATCAGCCTTATCTATAGCTCAGGAAATTAAGTTCATATGTTGCTCATGGCTTTATTTCCTAGGTCACTGTGAATATTTTCCCCTTCAATTCCATTAACATTTTTTGGCAGGGGAGAAACTGAATTAGGCTATAAATGAAAAGTGAAAGTATCTGGACTACAGATGTATACTCTGGCTTCTTTCAAATAGAAGGAAATGGAAATTTAAAGAGTGAGTTTGTTTCCATGGAACACACACTGCAGTTTTTTGTGTTTTTTTTTGATCTTATAAGTCTTAGGTTACATATTTAATTTGGGTGCTCCTAACTTGGTGTTCAATAAACACATTTCTGAACTTTGTGTTACATGCTATGTTTTGATTTGGAACCACTACAGTTGAAATTATGAAACTGATTTTAAATTTTATATATATATATTTGTTTCTCTGAATATAAGCATATATATATTAAGATAGATCTTTAGGTTCTAATAATTTAGTGAGTTTTGTAAATAAGAGGTAAACTAAGCAAAGACTTTGGTTCCATCTATAAAAGGTAAGGTGTGGTTTGACAAAAAGGAAGCAGCTTTTGGCCAGTGATCAGATTCATATATTAGTAAAGATGTGTGGAATCTTTATTTATTTAATTGCAAAAAGGGAAATCTGTAGAACTCAGACTACATATGCTAATAATCTAATTAGTTTTAATACAATTATAAGAGAAAGAGAGACAGAAGGAGTTGCAATATGCTGGACATTGGTGTGAATATTCAATAATGGATAAGAAGTCTGAATTAACCATTATTTTCCTGTTGGAGATATGCAAATGTATAGTATGCGACTTTTAAATGTTTCGAGATTTAAATATGAGATTCTAGGAATCTCTAACTTGGAATAACAAAATAACAGAGTTCGAAAGGACCTTGGAGGTCTTTTCTGGATCATATTTTGATTTGCATTACTATGAAGTTTTTTTCAAGAATATATATTTCACATATACATATGCACATAGCTAAAAATGGTGGAAAGCTTAAATATCCCTTAAAAATATTTCTTGAAAGAACACAACCATTAGCTCAGTGTGATATGCGTTCTACTAATTTCTCATTTCAACTTCCCAAGAGCTTCCATTTAGAAACCAAAGACTTAATTATTTTGCAAAGAAGTCTTGCCAAGAAACAAACTATAAATCTTCTTACACAAAGAATTTTAAAACTCAATTATAATGCTTCAGTTATTTCCATCCACAAGAGGTTTATTCTGAACAATCCATATTACTAATAATTTCCAGATACTGACATTGTGACACAATGTCTTTTTATTCAGAAAAAGATTTAATAATTGAGCTAATTATTTGAGAAGCCTGTAATTTACAGCAATGAGTGCAGCTGATAAAATGAATCAGAATATGTGTGAATGGGACGCTTAACCTATATTACATCTGAACTTATTTGCCTTCCTTTAAAGAAAATATTTGCCTGTTGTCAGCTAAAGACTTTTACTCTTTTCCTTTTGAAAACAGTTTTTCATACTTCAGAATCATTTATTTCTAACCTTGGAAAAAACATGATGATGAAAAAGCTTTCTTGTCTAAAAGACTTGATGTTTAAACAAGACATTAATGGTCCTCCTTATTTTTGGTTACATGTAAAAAAATAAACAAAAAACCCAAATCCCCAAAGCATGAAAATACTCCACCCTAAATAATGCAAATAGTAGCTACAAACAACTAAGTGTTGGTCCATGAATTGCCTTAAATAGGTACTTAAAAAAAAAAGAAATGTGGCCAACAGGGATCTGAAGGAATCTCTTTATTTGATCTAATTTTAGAGGCCTAAAAACAAAGTTAAAGTCACAAAAATACACATTACCCATAAATAGGAAATGTACTTTTCCTTCACTATAAAACTGGCACAACACTGTTCCATGAACTGGTCAAAGAAAGGTGAAGATTCTATTTGAAGGAATTTGGTACATTTGGAAGCCAAGTTACCATATAACAGGCATGTATTTTCACAATGAGTGTTTTAAGTTTCATATAGATATGGAGAAATTTGGGAATATATGCTGTCCCCTCATTTGGTCAGTAATAGGTCTAGAGAAAAACTTTGCTGGTTTCCACAAGCTCCTAAAAAGGAGCTTCTTCAGAGCGCTTTGAGTTGTCGCATCTTTTATTTTCTTGCTGTTGTGGTACTGTCTTTTAGTTTTGTTATGGGGTTTTGTTTATACAATATTATATTATTTTCTATGTGAGATGCTAAATTTATTATTTTTTTATTATGACAGCAATAAAATAGGGTTAATAATAGGATTCAGGCAGATGTCATGATGCAGGAATCAGATGATGACTGAGGTGAAGAATCTACTTCAGCAGGACCTGTGGAATGTCAGCCTCAGCAGATGCAAAGTCAAAAATCCCCTGATGCTACCTGTCCCTGAGCAGTAGGGACAGTCAGACGATGATGTAAGGCCTCCCAGCCCCTGTATCGAGCATGTAAAGAGGTTAAGAGAGTAGTGACAGGCTCCTTGCCAAGCAAGGGAACAAATCCAGAGGTGGGCTGCACTTACATTGACAAGTGGTTCACTGGTCGTGAGCATGCGCGTGCGTGTGTGCTCGCTTCACTTGCACTCGCCACTTTGGGACTGAAAAGCAGCTTCAAACAGGCAGCTAATCGACTCAGGCAGCTCCAGTGAGTATAGCAGGGGTGGCGTGGAACTCACCTGGGCAGCGTGGGCGGGGGAAAAGTTAGATATTTAGGGAAAGCATAGCGCACGGGTGGGTGGGAAGGTCCAGCCAGTGATCACAGATAGAGGTTCGCCCGAACCTCT
>JANHFL010010256.1:130962-143481 GCA_032468155.1 Oxyrhabdium leporinum | reverse complement strand
GGTGGGTGGGAAGGTCCAGCCAGTGATCACAGATAGAGGTTCGCCCGAACCTCTTCAACCATGCAGCAGCCCACCACTGAACAAATCTCTTGATTAGAGAGAGCTGGCTACAGCCTGATTTAAGATGCAGCCGTGATTCATGATTCCTTGTTGGAAACAACCGTCTGATCTTTGAGTCTTGCATGATGTTTATGCCTGTATGACAACCTTGACCTATATCTTGGAACTTCTGTTAAATAAAATCCATTCAGGTAAGTTTTTTTCAGAGACTCTGCTTTGGCTTGCAGTCCTTGTCTGCTGGTATATTTTGGCCTTAACTAAACTATTAGCAAATGAGTATATAATTGGAATTTGAGATTTTAATGGGAGATTTTAATGGCAGGTTGTACAACCTGGCTAGTATTATCTAAATATGGAGTGGGACAAGTTAAAATTCAACAGATTCATTCTTAAGAACATGTAGCTTTATTATTAATCTGTTTATACCTTTTGAAATTTCTTAATTTACATGTAATTAATGTAGTTCAGTTCATTAATATAATTCAGGTTGCAAAGGTGGCTGGTTGAAGAATTTTGATGCTCATGTGAAATAAAAATGCTCCGTTTTCATGACACCATTTATGTTGCTATGAGTTTGAGGGTTGGTCACGTTATGTCACCAACAATCCTTTTGTTGTAGTTTGTATTTTATTTCATGGAAAAAGGCAAAGAGAGTGAGAATAGGGACAAAGATAACTGTGACAAATAACAGTAAATATGTAATGGGAAAATATGTACTGAGGAATTAGAAAGTAATCCTGCAAGCTACATTATGAGAAATATTTAGTCCCATGCTTCTCAAAATATTTTTCTTTGAAAAAAATATTTGTCAGCTCAATAATTCTTGTCCATAGTTCTATAAATTGAACGATCAGTTTGGGTGTTCCCTGACAGTAGGTATTAGAGGAGTTTTCATTGTGTGGGTGGTTCATTGCCATTTTCTGATGTTCAGAGCAGAAAAAGTATATACACATCTTGCAACAAAATGAATACCCATGCAACTTTATCAAAAAGTACCTGACCATTCAACTCACTACTGCACAACCAACACAAACTATGAAAAGACTAATACTGCCATACACACAAAACATCTCAAACAACCTAAAGACTATTGCAATCATACTTCATCACCATAGTACACAGACAAACTCAAATCTTCCAAAACATTTTAAGTAAACCAAAAGACCAAATCAGACAAATAATCAAGCAGTAAATAATAACCTAATCAAGGAAATACTAAGGAGAAAAGAACACCCCTACTAACACTGACAGGACAAGCTACAATATATAAACAGAGAGCAAATTCCACTCCTTTCTACCACTGAAAATGTTAGTTAGTCTGCTAATGAAATGTTTGCAAGAAAACAACCAAGCTCGGAGAGCACTATGGACTCTACAAAGGGTACAAGCTGTGTTTGCCCGGGAGAGGAAAATAAGGCAGAGAACTGAATTTGCTTCCTGCAAGAAATCCAATAGTAATATGATTCCCTTAAAAATCTGATGGGGAAAATTTCTCACTCTGTCTCTGTAAATAAACTTTATACCATAGAAATGTCAAAAACCTCAATGAATCCTTTCAGAAAATAAGCCTGGGTGACCATGGGTACACTGAAAATCTTACCTTTAAGTAGTGAAGTATATAAAAATAACTATCTGAAGATACCGAACATTTACTTGTGACAGTTTTGATCACACAACCAAACTAGTGAAGAAAAACGTCTACTGGTGTCACTGAAGTTGAGAAAATTGTGTGGATTTGGATGGCTTTATGTACTCTATAGGCACCTTCCTCCCATATAATTTCACATTGGCCAGATTAGTTTATATAAAATTGAAGACCAGCAAGATATTTTCAGTGCATATTTCTGGATTGAGTATAGATAAATTGCAAGATTAGATCCAGGAAAGGCAATTATCTTAGGTTAATTTACATGGAATTACTGTAGAGGCCTTTGCATGGGTGAATATAATAAATGGACTTGCCAAGGATTGAACTGACCTCTTAAGATGTGGCATCCAATTAAAAGCATCATAATTACTGGCTTCCTTTTAATATAACATGAAACAGAATACATCAGAGTGCAGTACACCACAGAAAACTTGTTTCTTTTTGGCTTTTAGAATTCCAAGGTTTGCACAGCAGGAAACCTTGGCTATGACAACCAAACACAGGAACTTATCTGATTTCTAATTTGCTCTGAACTCCTGATCTGTTGCCAGGTAGTTTTGAAGTTCCTTCCTGCTGGTTCAATCCATAGTTGGCATTAGATAAAGAAAATACGCATTGCATTAACAAATCATCTCTCTCTCTGTCCTTCAGTCAAAAAATTACCATAGAAGGTGATATTATAGAAGAAATTTTGAACTAGATTGAAGAGCACTTGGACAATTTCATGCTCAAAACCAATATATCAACCCTAAAAGATTGCTTAATCGATCAACTGCTTAATCAATCAATTGATGTGATAACATATGGTTGTGAAATTTGGACAATATAAAAGTTAAAAGTTGCATAGTTGATAGCATGAAATAGCAAATGCTTAACATAGCATAAGGTAACAAAAGAAATAAGTATATAGGTCTTCCAAAAAACTGGAGTACATAACATAGCTAAATAGATTGCTTCATGGAAATGGAATGGGCTGACCATATCGTTTGATGAGCATATCAATGTTGGAAAACAATAATCCTTGATTAGATATGAACTGACCTTAACAAACTTAGAAAATGTCCAAAGAATACTGGGAAGTTGATATATATATGATTTGAGACCCAAGCACTGCATGATGGGGTTTGCCCCATCTCCTACCCACCTAGCAGTTTGAAAGCATGCAAATGCGAGTAGATAAATTAGATACCACTTTGGTAACAGCATTCTGTGTGCCTTGCCATATAGTCATGCTGGTCACATGACCACAGAAATGTCTTTGAACAATGCTGGATTGCAGCGTGATGATGTTTTCTTTTTAGAAATGGGTGCTCCTTACAACCAGTTCACATGTTAGGTTTTGGCTTCTTTACTCTCAATTTAAATTCTCCAGCTTCATTCTGTCATTTGTTTGCCATATATTTGGTAGGTTTACAAATTGTACTAAGCTATACTGTGGTTTTAATTGTATAAACTGAGATATGGCCTAGCATGTGTTGTATGATCCAAGGCTATTGTGATTTCCTCAAAAATCATGATTAAGCAAGACCCACATAAGTCAGGTAATTAACTGTTGCTCAGATTAGTTTAGTTCTTTCTTACAAGGTTGATTGCCAAGCAGGTCTTAACTTTCTCCTTACAAATGAATTGCCACTTAAGTTCAAATTCAAGTTATTTGCCTTGGAACAAACAAGATACTGATATAGAAATAGAATTCCAGGAAAAATGGCTTATTGGGCAGAAAAACCAAGTTATAAAAATGATGACCTAACAACTTTCTATCAGCTGAGCCATCTGAATAATCTTTTGTAGCGTTGTCTGAGAATTATTCTCAGTAATAATAAGATACTGTTATTTTCAATGCCAATGGATATCCTAGTGTTTATTTTATTAAAACCGAATGCACACAGACATATGTGCAAGAAAAGTGGGGGGAAAGCAGGGATATTTTGCCATGTCGCTGTTAAAGGCTCTGCAATTTAAAATTCTGCTCACACAACGAAAGACAGAACCTAGCTTTCCTGTGAAACAATGATCCATGATACGTTTCCAGGTTTTGTGAATTTACCCTGGAAGAAAATATACTTGCCCTCATCACATTATATTTCCTGTTAACTGTTTTTTATTTCAATATCCTGCATTCTTATCCATATGAAACCATCTGTTTCTTTCATATGGTTTGGCCAACACAATTAATATAGGGACTTACCTCTTTTAATGAAGGGCCAAAACAAAGATTTCAGAGAAGTTTGATTTATTGGACTGAAGAGATTCTGCACTATCATATTCATGTGAGAATGTCTATGCACATCCTTACCTTTCCCATTCCTGCATGAGCATGTCCTAGCTTGATGACCATTGGAAAAACTGGAGTTGTGAGCTGAAAGAGGAAAGGAATTGTTATCAAAATAGAACATGAAAGTCTGTTTCAATGTTGTGATTTCAGTCTGGATCTATTCAGCAGATCCTGGAAGCATGGTTATCATATGATCAAAAGAAAATATGCCTGACAGTCCTATGGAGAATGAAGCTTTCAACAAGCACTTCCCAACAACTTTTGTCAATATCTGCTGGAGAACAAAGCCTAGATGTGTGGCAGATGCACATGAGTGCACATGAATGGCTTTTTTTCTTTCATTTCATGGAGTTCTTCAGACTTTTTAAGTAGCTGCCATACACTCTGCTCAGATATTGGTGGAAGTTATTTGGGGATTTAAAAATATGTTAAATTTGCGATCACCAACTGTCATGTACAAGTCTTCCAACTTCTATTTGAGCCATCATATTTATTTGTTGTTAAATTTGGTATGTCACCCTTCAAAAGCAGATTGTTCCAGGAGACTTCGTAACAAATTGAAATTGCAACATAAAAATGTAAGAACTTTGCATTACTATAAAACAATAAAAGCATATTCATTTAAACAGCTTTAACAGCATTCTTGTTTCAAATTAGCATATTATTTTATTCAGAGCATACAAATTAAAAATGTATTTTAACTTGCTGAAATGCAATAAAAGGGAATACATGCTGGGAAAAGACAAAACAGAAGTAGAGGACTATTACTGAAAAAGTTGTTTTGGATAGCCACTGACGTCATCAACAAGGAAAGGCTCTAATATCAAGGCTCTGAAGGTCTTAGTGTACTTGCAAGAACTTAGTGAAATTAATGTGTTTATCCAACCAATATATATGGTTACCCATCTGTTCAAAAAAACTTTAGTAATGAACAAAATAAATAAAATAAAAACCAAATAAAACACTATCAAGGCTTAGTTAAGGCACAATCAGGTGCACCTGTACTAGAGCCCCCTGCCTGCTCGCCCCCAAACGAACATCCTGGACTAAATGCCTAAGGGGAAAGCCAGATCCTTGTGAAAAGCTAATAGAGTTAGGAGTGTCTGTGTTTGGGGAAGGAAGTTATTCCATAGGGCAGGTAATATGACAGAAAAGGAACATTTCCTGAGACTTATCAGTTTACATTGTTTCATTGAAGGTAACTGGACTATGCCCATTCTGCCAAATCTGGTGGGATGGTGAATACCACTCGTGATTAATTTGGTCCCATGCCATGAGGGCTTTAAAAGTGACAGCCATCAATTAGAATTGTATCTGGAAGCTCATTGGCAGCCAGTGTAGTTCTCATAGCAGTGGTGTCATATAGATGTACTGCAGTGTGCCCAATCTGCATATGCTCTGCACTCCAGACAACCTGAAGCTTTCAGATGCTCTTCAAGGGCAGCCTCACATAGAACATGTTACAATGATTCAATGAGGAGGGTGGGGGGAGAGTTGACTAAAGCATGAATGATTGTGATTAGTGCCTCCTGATCTTCAAATGGGCCCAGGGAATTAATGTACAAGCTCTCCTGGCCATGGCTGCCACCTTGAACAGAAGCTATGCATCCAAGAGAATCTCTGATTTCAGATATTGTAGTTTGCACCTGTGAAAGTCTTTATAAGTTAATATCACCTCCTTGAACTAGGATCAGAGATGAACAGGAAAGTTCTTATAAAACTAGCTTAATATGTTTATAATGCTTATTTCTACTCAGTACACTTTTATTTTATTATTAACTGAAGTATGTGGATAACTTTCAATGGCAATCCCACCTGTAAATACTTTAAAGTAAACTAAATGTGTTGTTGCTAGGACACTAATTACTGTACAAGGTTATCTCTGTCCGAGAAGAATGATAACAGGCAGATCAGTGTACTGTGGTAAAAGGCACTCTGTGTCACAGTAGGCCTCTAATGACCATAAAAGCTCTAGAAGATCTCCAAGCTATAAACGTAATTATTTAGAGGCCTGCAGCCAATTCCAGAACATGCTGAATACCACTCCGCTGGACAAATAAGCCTTCCACTAACAGTATTCCTGGCTCATTTGGACTGAGCTGCAGTTTGTTGGCCCTCACCCAATCCATAATGTTGATTCAACACTTTCACTGCCAGTACTAAATCTGATGAAAAGAGGCAGAGTTGGATGTCACTAGCATATTGATGATGCTTTATTCTAAATCTTAATGTGATCTCATGCAAAGGCTTCATATACATGATAAATAGTCTCAGGAATAAAACAGAACTTTGGAATCTTTTTTGTGGCCTGTTGAGGGTCTTTTCCTCCTTCGTAAGATTATTAGTTTTGGACTTCATGGTAGCCTTCACTTTCTGTAATACCTTAGCCCAAGAAATATGAATAACACCGACCATCTTGCTTTTAGGAAAAGTTAATCTCAGTACTGTTCTAGCAAGCTTTTGGCCTAAAAACTGTTTGGAGAATTATAATAGCTGATTGCCATTGTTATTTTGGATCATTTTGTTTTTATTGCATTGTATGCTGCATAGTGCCCATTGTCTGTAAGGACTGGAGCAGCTTATAAATATTTTTACAAAAATAAATAAGATTGGAGCTGCTAACATTCCCCCATCTATACTCTTGAATCTTTTTTTTTCTTTGAAGCTGACCACCATGATGGGAAAAGTATAAATATCAAAACTTAGTACTTTAGATTCATCAAATATAGTGATGCAAATTATGTTTAGTTTTAAAAACCAATAAAATATATTATTCCTATTCAATCATCGATTTCCTCTTTAAAGAGAAACCTGGTAAGATCTAAATATAGAATGGAGAATGTTATCTCCATCTGTGGCAATTCTATATATAAGAAATTATTTTTCACTGAAGCTCTCTGTTCCATTATGTTGATTAGTAAGAAAGGTTGCAAGGTGGCAAACTTCCAATGTCTTACTTTATTCTTGAAATTAGGAATACCTCATAGTGCGGAGTTCCAAATTCTCTTAATCATGAAGACCACATGAGGACTAGTTCTTTGGGAAGGTGAGAGAACAAGGTTATCATAGCCAGGGCCAGGGCCAGTACCTGCTCTCATCAGTAGTATTGCCACTACCACTCTTGTTTGATATAGCTTTAGAATGGGAAACATGTCTTTGCACCCAGGCAGACTAAACTGAGGGGTGGTTGCACACTTAGCCCCACACTAAGGAAATGTCAGAGGTAGGGCCACGTTGGGACCCATTTCTCCCATCACTAACATCATTGCTGACAATTCTTCCTGGTTATGAGACTCACAACTCACATCTCTGACCTTAACTGTGAAGGCAAGTTCTGCACAAAATGACCCAGAAATTTGTATGTAGCCTATGGCTGTGAATCCAAGACTCCTATTTTAGATGGGTACATACAATGTAAGATCTAACTCTGGTTGTACATCTTTAGCCATGATAGTCTGATGAGAATTACATTACAAAGAATATGCCCATAAAAGAATAGCAGTAAGTAGTTTAATAGCGGTAAGTAGTTTAAGCATACTGCTTTTATTTTTTTGTATATATTTTAAAACAATTTTAGGTTGCAGTTTTGGAAAATATTTCTGGCCAATGTCTTAGGATTTCTACTAGAAGATGAGTAATTCTGCCTGGATCAGCTATCATCAGTCTGGTATCCTTTATGTTTTTTGATTACAACTTCCAGGACTTGTTCTTGCCACATTAACTAGGAATTCTCAGATTTACTAAGATGCTGGATGAACAAATGATCTGATTCAATACAAGACAGTTTCATATACAGCGGTGACTGGAATAGGAATATTTCCTACAACAGTTTGATTAGATTCCCAAAGACCATGTGTTAAAATCTTGTTCAAGATCTCATATAAGAATGTCAAAATCTTGTCAAATTTCTGAAAATGTTATTTATTTACAGGATGTCAAAGGCAAATTTGGGATCTGATGGCTTTCTTGGGACCTGTCAGCTCAGCTACTTAGGTTTGCTGTGGGAGTATAAGGCATCATGTAAAATATTTTGAACATTTTAATATACCACAGATAGTCCTTGTCTTACAACAGTTCGTTTAATGACTGTTCAAAGTTAGAACAGCACTGAAAAAAGTCAATTTTGACTGATTATCACACTTGCCACTGTTGCAGCATTCATACGATCAAATTTAGATGCTTGGCAACTGACTCATATTTATGACAGTTGCAGTGTCCCAGGGTCATGTGATCAAATTTGTGACCTTCTCACAGGCAAAGTCAATCGGGAAGCCAGATTCATTTAACAACTGTGTTGCTACCTTAACTACTGCAGAGATTCACTTAACAACTATGGCAAGAAAGGTCATAAAATGGGGTAAAACTCATTTAACAAATGTCTCACATAGCAATAGAAATTTTGGGCTCAATTGTGGTTGTAAGTCAAGGACTACTTGTTTTTGTATATACAAGAAACATTATTATAATTTCATTTTCATTTGCCTTCTCATGACACACAACTCACTAAAGCAGAAATAAATGTAGCTTAGAAGGACACTAAATGTCTGTTTAAACACCACACCTCATTCTAAAGAAAAGATTTTTCATATGTCATGCCAATAAAAAGATAGCATTTAAAAGCATAATGAATGCTATGGTTTCACCAATAAATGGATGAATTGGGCACTGATTGAGACTGTCTGAGGAAGCATTCCATAAGGCATCTTCACTAAAACACTCTTATTTTTAGTAGCCATCTGTCTCACTTGAAAAGTGAACTTCCAGTCATAGTGTCAACCTTGCCAAGTAAACCAAACAAGAAACACGATTAGATGAGTTAAATCTACTTTATTATAAGGCTACATTGACAGATCTTGCAAGTTTGAAGTCCCCACACTCCAGTTTAAAGGCTTGCTCCATTAGATCAGGTCCTTCCTTTGTTTCTCTGACTGTTAAGGGACTGCAGTCTACTGTCCCTCTTGTCTTATTGTTTCCCAGGCAGCATCTCTTCTACCCTTTCCTCAAGGTCATCCATGCATTCCATTACACTTAGGAAGGTACTTTTGCTCCCCCCTATTTATCCATTCAAACACTCCCCTCCTTTCCTTTCCCTTTCCCTCTTTCCATTCTTAGCATTATGTACTTCTCCAGTGGGAATCAGGGAAGCTGGAATGAGGACCAGCACCTTTCCTATGGACAATGCTTTTGCACTGCTGGATGAAACAAAATATCTTCAAAGCTCCCCAAAATAATCTTATGGTCCTTATGGGTGAAGGTTGGTATAATCTAGTTCCCATGTATATTCCCTTGTAGATAATTCTTGTTGCAATCAACAATTCTACTGCAAAATAAATGTGGTAGGATTTCCAATTTAATGATGTGCTTGTGCTATATGCATGAAGGGCATAACAGCCTCAAGAGCGAAGCTGGGACCCAAGCAGGCTATTTATATAACCCCAGTCACAGTTCTCGTGGGAAGGTGTTGAATATAATTAAGAAAGGATATGGCAAGAGTTTAACTAGAACAAACATGTTTGTACTGAACCTTGAATAAAATAAACCATGGAACTCCAGAGTATTTGTTTAGTTAAGATTTGTTTTCTTATGAGAAACAGGAAAACAAACAGGATAAAATTATTTGAATTTACAAAATTGCCTTTACTGATCATACAAGCAGAGGCTGGTAGAGTTATGGAATAGGAAATGACACTGTCACACTAGAGACAAATGAACTATTCACTATAAGTAAAGCAACATGGTGAACTCTCCAAATCTCAGTTGCACAAAACATTGGTCATTTGAATGTTTGATGGTTTTTTTTAGTCATTCCTGTTTTCTCAGTACAGCTAGGGCCTAGCTGAAATAGTTTCCTGCCTGCAACAAAATCTAGTTGAACAGCTGGCCAAAGTTAGCCATACAGCATGGGTGTCAAACTCAAGGCCCGGAGGTTGGATCCGCCTGTGTGGTGCTTAGATCTAGCCTGCAGGGCTGCCCTGAAAACAGCAAACGACCAGCCCACGGTGCCTCTGCCAGCGAAAACAAAACTCGCGAGAGCCACGCGTGACCTTCCCAAGCTCCGTTTTTAGTGGCAGAGGGTTGCGGGGGGCCGTCACAGCCAAAAATGGGGCTTGGGAGCCCGTTTTTGCTGGCAGAGCACTCGGGCCACCACAGGTGCCCCCAACACAAATGATGTCATGCTGGTCACGCCCACCCTGGCCACGCCCACCCCGGCATCCCGAGATCAAACACAACCCTGATGCGGCCATCAATAAAATCAAGTTTGACACCCCTGCCATACAGTGTTCATACAGAAGACAGTTGGATTGACAATGGAATTTGCATTGGTACTGAATTAAGATAGCTCCATTTCTGGAGAGGCTGTAGATACGAGACCTGCCATTGTAACATCCAGTTTATGCTGGTTAACTTTGATACCTGATGAAAACAGAACTTAAGTTTTACCAAAGTGGGCTCCAATGCCCTCTATTGCTTTTCAGATATCTGTACCTCATAAATGCCACTTGAAACAGAGTGTTTGCTCTTGCTGCAGATTAAGATCAGTCTAAAAGACGGGGCAATAAAGTGACAGCTGTTCTCATTTAGGCTAGCAGTTTCTGGAGCCCATCTTTCTCTCCTATATACAAGAGATCACAGATTTGTATAAAGTTGATATGTGCTTATTTCTATGTAGAGATGTATATTCAGCAATATTTACTATAGCCATAGCAATAAAACAAAGCATCTCTGCATAGGGGTCCAGGATTTATTTCCTGCGCTAGTTCAAGCTGTGGTCCTGAGCCAGCTTGAACATCTAGATCAGGGCTGTCAAACTCCCGGCCTGCGGGACAGATGTGTCACACGCTGGCCAGGCCCAAGCCCGGTTAGCGAAGGGGGAAAATGTCCAGATACATCACGATACATCATGACGACGTGAGTTTGACACGCCTGATGTAGATGAACAATTTTAAAGGCCCGGGTCTTTGCTTTCATGTTGCTTAATTTTTCAAGTTGACCTCAACTGGATAGCCCTTCAAACAGGAATTTATTTATTTTTGCAAAATAAGACATAACTATTTTCATTTCATAGGAGAAATCGAAAGTGTTTTCACAAGCAGAGTTTCTGTTTGTTAGATTTATTCCCAAACTGAGTCTTTTAGCAAAAGAATAAAAAAGAACCTGTATCTCCAATCTTTTAGAGATAAATACAGCTGAGCTGAGTGCCCTGTTCCCTTTGTGTATATTAATTTATTTGGAAATTACCTGTCCTTCATTAATTTAAAAGCCAAGCATGGGTGTATTATTTTTTTTGTTAAAGATGTGTTAAAAGCACAATTATCCTAAAATATACTATAAAGAGAACAACACTATTACAACTGAGCCACTGGATTGGGATCAGATGGCCTTATAATCACTCCCCAAACCACAGGGCTGGCATTTCATTCATTGACTATGTGTCACCAGCTTCATATAAATTCATGGCAACTTAAATCAAAATGAAAAACATCCCTAGCCTAACATAAATCTAAAAATTGCAAAATACACCTAATAAATCTAGCAGCATCAACACTACAAAATTAAGACATCTGTAATAAAAATAAAAATTCTAATCCCATCACACACATAACATCACTAATTAACCACTATCACACATAGTAACATAAAGAAAACCACACAATTAATCAAACCAAAGCAAGCAAAACATCACCAAAGGCCCTTCAAAACAATTCAGTTTTTAAAGCTTTTGCCCAGAATGCCACTGCACTAGGAGGAGAAAGAACTATCCTTCTTTTATCCAAGTTCTGCTCTGAGACAATACAAATTTTTATCCAAGTTATATCTCAGATTGCATGAGACAAGCCCACAGCTGCCATGAATATCATGAATTCTCACACATTCTCAAACTTACCACCCAGTTCATAGAGGCTGAAGTCACTAAACACCAAAAGGATAAGGGAGTCCAACACCAGCCCCAGTTTCAGAAGGCTGGCAGGCGGTAGGACATAGGAGGCTGGCATAGGAGTTGGGTCCTTATGGCCTGTTTTAACATGCATTCCTATCCCAGTACCCACAGGAGCAGGAGCAAGATACATATGTATATTGATCATTGCCCTCTTCAACCTATTGCAGTTGAAAGACCCCAAACCCAGAAGATTAGATCTCTGGGAGGACATCATTATTATATGTCATCCACCCACTCATTTTCTAGCAACTCATGAGAGGTAACGTTGAATTTATGTTTTACCGACAAAGAAATAAAGGGAGACTAGCATAAATCTATTTCAAGTTATTTAGCTCTTATCAGCTAGCTATACCATTCTGGGATTTGAACCCAGGCTACATGCATATTAGATAGATGTATTAACCACTAAGTCATGGGCTCCCCTTGCTTTGTCAGCTATACTGATTGGGGTAAGATTAAACGTTTTTTTTTCCAGTGAAACCAGTCTATCAGGACAATCTGGTCTACCCAATTATGGGAAAGAGCATACTCCGGAAAGAAAGAAAGAAAGAAAGAAAGAAAGAAAGAAAGAAAGAAAGAAAGAAAGAAAGAAAGAAA
>JANHFL010010256.1:102354-113112 GCA_032468155.1 Oxyrhabdium leporinum | reverse complement strand
CCCCCCCCCCCATCCGGGGATGCCTTGCTGCATGTTTTTGGTACTCCATGAATATTTATTATTTATTTATTTATTTATTTCACATTTCTAGACTGCCCATTTTCCTCAAAGAACAATATGGATGCCATAACACTGACAGGAAGTAACGTGGACAGTATTTTCACCAAGTATTAATATAAATGAAGAAGGAAATCTGATGAGCTTCTGAATGTCAAAATTGACCATTACACAATACTGATTATTTCAAAATACCTATATAAAGACAACAGAATTAAAAAAAAACACTTTGACAGGCAGCAATGTTTCACCCTCCATTCGTGTTTCAAAATTCAGGTTTCCTTCAGAAATGCTAACATTTGTGACTAAATTTCACATTCTCCAAACTGGTCATATGTTATTACACAAAACAAAACATCCTACTTGGCATACAGAGAAATAGTTTGAAAATCTATTTGTATTTTCTTGACTTGTGTAGATAGCATTGCTAGAACTATTTAGCGAAATAAAATGTAACCATTATAAGCATGCTGGCTGGGGAATTCCGGGAGCTGAAGTCCACATCTTTTAAAGGTTAAGAAACTCTAATTTAGAACTAGATTAAGAAAGGATGTTATGTATTCACTTTTCTGTTTATTATATGAGGCTGAAGGAAAGAGGAGAGGAATTGAGCTATGAAAATAAGTTCTGTGTTCTCATTCAAATAATTGCTTGAATGAGATGGCTAGCATAACAAAAATTTGTTACCATAGAAACTTCAAAAGTTATTTATTAGAAGTCATTATCCAAAAGCAAGGAAAAACATGAGAAAAAAAGATGTCATTAGTGTAAATCACTCCGTATAATCACTGGTGCATCCAGAAATTGTTCTTGTAACTGGCACTTATAATCCAGCAGCCAAATCACTAAAAATTTGTTACAGATGATTGGCCTATCAGTTTTTAGGCATAAACATCTGTGCTGGTATGTATATGACACATCAAGACTGACTTCATCTGATATACAATCCCTCTATCTTAATTTTTAATGTGTTTTGTTTATTTTATTTGCTTATTAAGAAAATGTAGAAAATATGACCACCCAATTAACTCCATTGTGAGCAGGGATTGTTGGTCTAAGAAAGGACATATCAGACACACAATCTGCAGTTGCACAAAGACCCTTCTATCCATAACTGCCACCAGTTGTGAGTGCAGAAGAACCCCAGATTATGCACCTGGCCTTTCTGGGGCAGTGTGACCCCATTGAAAACCAGTGAGGACAATTTTCCATTGACCAAAGAGTCCCAACCCAGAACCATTCTGTCTTGCTAGGGTTCAGTTTTAGCTTGTAGCTCCCCATCCAGCCCTTAACAGCCTCCAGGCACGGTATCGCTTGGCTCACCCATGTGCTGAGACAAACAGCTGGGTGTCATCAATATATTGATGATATCTCAGCCCATGGTGGTGAATGATCTCACCCAATAGCTTCATGTGTATGTTAAACAGAAGCAGAGAAAGTACAGGACCTGCAGGACCCCACAAACAGAGTAAGGATGGACACGCTGCCTCCATCCTGTTCCTGTCAGGGATCATCAAAAAGTGGTGACCAATGCCATTTCCATGCCATATGCAGACCTCAACTCTGACTGGAAAAGGTTTCATCCAGAAACCTTAAGAACTGCAGTGCAACCATCTTCTCAAGAACCTTCTCCAGAAAGGGAAGATTGGAGACAAGGTGAAAATTATCCAATAGGGCAGAGTCTAGCAATGGTCTCTTAAGAAGGGAATGCATCACAGCATCCTTAAAAAGCTGGAGCATTACCCCTTCCCACAGGGAAGCATTGATCGCTACTGGAACATACCCACATTTCACTTCGCAAGCAGCTTTCGTAAGCCAGGAGGGCATTGATCTAAACACAGGGCACATATCTATTGTTATGCTTCTCCCAATATATCTGGTGTTTAGAGAACTACAGTATAGCAGTCTTTCACCCACTGCTGTAAACTTCTGATATATCAGAATGTGCTTTGGGACTTTCCTACACCAAGTAAAAAATGATGTGCAGAAAAATAAATGGACACATTTAATTTGAGTTCTAGTGAGTGCTTGGTATGGTTATGAAGTTTCAACGCAGCAAAACTTCTGCTGTCTCATACTGATACTTCTTTATTCAAATACACAGAATTTATGCAGGGAACGAAATGATCACAGTGACTTCCTGTTTTACAAATATTCACAAGGGATCAATTCTACGTTCTTAAATGTAACAAGTATATGAAGTATGCAAAGGGCAGGGAGCTCTGTTTCTGATTCCTTGTCTGCTGTACAGTTCTTGCCAATTTGTTCAAAATGGCAATGTAAAGTTTTTGGCTAAGGTCTTTATTAGAAATAAAGTTACATACAGTATAACTTGACCTCCTGAAGCTTCTTAATGTACCAAAAGCAATTTACAAGCCAATTCCAATAAAAGTGATTAAGAGGGGAGGTGGACGATCCCAGTGTCCTTATGAAAGACTCTGATCATGACTTGAAAAAAGCTGTTTCTGCATGTCTCCCAGAGCTCTAAAATCCACTGGAGACCACTACTCACTGACACAGGGAGCATCTGTAAGGAGCCCTCTGGATGAATCCAAGTCCTCTCTTTTGCCAGAGAAGAATTCAGAAAGACAGTTGCAGTCAGAATTGCAGTCTATTCTGATAGCAATTTATGAAACAAAATAAAAAAGAAATAGTTGGATGTGTTGGGGCTAAAGTTATCAATATGAGGTTGAAGATAAAATACTGAATATTTAATATGTATTAAAATATAGTTTTGGGGTTTTTTTTGAGAATCACATTAATGTGAATATTCTATAAAATGGCATTAGCTTTATGTTAGATTTACACTGCTTTAATGAATCACTAGAACTTGCCACAAGGTCCAAGGACTGCTTCTGAATAATTTTCAAAGCATGCACCAGCCTAAATAACCATCCTAACATCTATTTCTAGGGCATTGAAGAGAGGAATAATGAGCAATTTCTGAAGCTGTCAAAACAGCAAACAACAGGGTGTAAGGACCCGAGAGAAAAGAAAAATGCCAGAGTAAACCTTAAAAAAAGCAACAGAATGAAAAAAGTAATCTTTCCAGCTCATTTCCTTGCCAATAGTATCAATATGCTTAACTGGGGAAGACTTTAACTTCAAACAGTGCTGTTTATGACCTCTGATAGTCATCCTTATGTGACATCCGTTACTCTGGGAGTTGAAATCCACACCTCTTCAAGCTGCCATGGTTGAGAAACACTGCTCTAGATGTTTAAGGCATCCTACTGGGCTTGGAGTTCTTCCTTTTTCCTTTAAAAGTGTGAGCATGCCAACTAAACAGAGAATGCCAAGGTTTATGCAGAGAAAGCACAACTCTCTAGTACAGCATTAGCATTCAAACAGACCTTTCATGTCTACTTGCCTTTCCTCCCCCCTCCTCCATCTTATTGGTTTCTATAGCAACAGGAGGTTGGTAATACCAGATCCTACCTGAA
Organism: Oxyrhabdium leporinum; assembly: GCA_032468155.1. Lineage (NCBI taxonomy): Eukaryota > Metazoa > Chordata > Lepidosauria > Squamata > Cyclocoridae > Oxyrhabdium > Oxyrhabdium leporinum. The sequence continues at coordinate 109,612 of JANHFL010010256.1, read as the reverse complement.
TATAATAATAATAATAATAATAGTAATAATAATAGTAATAATAATAGTAATAATAATACACCTACTTTCTGTTTCCCAAGATTAAGAAAGATGGTTCTGGACAATATGTTCTTCTGGCATTTGATCAATGCATTATTATGCTCAAAGGTCTTCCTGCCTGGAGGGGAGGGGGGTATTTGCTTTATTCTGCAGTGTAATCAGAATAAAACATGAGTAATAAATACCTTTGCTTGAAAAAGCACTGCTCCTGCCCTTCCTTTTTAAGCATGATTCACTCCCCAAACATTGCCTTTTTCTGAGTTAAAAAATAAATAAAAAAAATCCAGAAACGTATGAGAAAACGATGGGCCGATGACAATTTCTTATTCTACTTCCTGCTTCTGAATCTCTTAAGCTCCCCCCAAAATGCTCAAAAGATGCTAACATAAGGGCCTCAATATGTAAGTAGTAGAGAATCACTTCTGTCCATTCACAAAACAGAAATCCTGTCTGTCATGCCATATAGTGGAGTATTTTTATTGCTGTTGTTGTTTAACGTGGGTAGCCGAACACCATCTTTCATTATTTGGAAATTGATGTGACCCTTCAACACATCCATATTCCCATCATCGCTCATTCTGGAAAAAAGGTGCATCCTGAGAAGCCAGACAGCATTTTGTAATGTTCTGAAGTAACAGAAACATCTAGAAGCTTAGTCTGTGACATATGTTCATCTGAAGACAAAATCTATATACCATACATAGCATCACTGTTTCACTTTATCCTGTTCTTTAATAAAATATCAAGATTTACATTTACAATCTGGCTTATTAAAGAATAGGAGGGTTTAGCTGCATGTCAAAGTACACACAGGGTAACGTGCAGTGAGGACAAAACATTGCCTCTGAAACCTAAGCAGATAATACAGAAAAAGAGTGTGATTCAACTGCAGGTTGCCTCACATACACATTCTTTATCTTATCTTGTTCTCTCATGCAGTCACCTGGGCTGCATCCTCCATTGTTGGGAGCAAACATTTGGCCTTTGGACTTCTTGTTTTCTGCTATCCAAGCCACAACCTGGAGGGATACTTAAAAACAGGAAAGAAAAATCTCCGGTAGCTAAATCTCCATTAACATTACCTACCACATTAGACATGAACACCAAGCATTACTAAGAACCATATTGCCTGTTTCCATGGAATTGGCAATCGCCAACAAAGAATTAAAGAGGCTGTTGATGCATCTGCTGCTTAAAGAAAATCTGAAAAATCTCCAACTGAAAATCTGGTGTGTGTGTGTGGGACCAAAAAAGAGTAAAATCAACTGTAAATTAAGGTGTTCAGATGTTTCTCAGTGTATTTGGTAAGAAGATATGTATCAAAGCCTATAAGTTCCATTGAATAATAGTTATTATGGCACTCGGCTACTAGGATAAAAAAAATCCACACAATACATTAAGGTACTCACCAGTGGTTCTGTGGGTGTGGCTTGGTGGTCATGTGACTAGGCGGGCATGGCCAACTTGATTGGTTTCACCCTTAGAAAATTTTTCCTTAGTCCAACTCACAATAAAATAGCACTGTTCCAATATTTAGAATATAATAGAATAACAGAGTTGGAAAGGAACTTGGAGGTCTTCTAGTCCAACCCCCTGCTTAGGCAGGAAACCCTACACCACTTCAGACAAATGGTAATCCAATCTTTTCTTAGAAACTTCCAGTGTTGGACCATTTACAACTTCTTGAGGCAAATTGTTCTACTGATTAATTGTTCTGTCAGGAAATTTGAGGGGCTCCTACAAAAATGAGGGAGTCAATCTGTTTTCCAAAGCAGCAAAAGGTACAACAAGAAATAATGGATGGAAACTAACCAAAGAGAAAAGCAACCTAGGACTAAGGAGAAATTTCCTAAGGGAGAGACCAATCAACCAACAGAGCAGTTTGTCTTCAGAAGTTGTGGGTGCTCCATCACTAGAGGCTTTCAAAAAGAGTGAGGGAAGTACACCCCAAAAGGACTGTGCCAGGAACCACTAAAACAATGCAGAAAACTCAAAACAGCCATTTCCCTTTAAAAAAAAAGTCAACCCCAAAACAAACGCAGCAGCTGAGAGGGAAACTAAGAGCAGCCATTCATGCTAATTGAAAGCCAACAGCCATTAACCCTTCCAACTCTATTATTCTATGTTCTCTATGTTCTAAATTGGATACTTCACAGCAGAAGCAATACAGCTGGCTGGACCACACATGCATTAAATTCATGGCCTGTATGATCAAGCTGCATCATTGTCCCCTCCTGTATCTTTTCCCCCAGGAAGGAACAAGAAGTAGCCAACATTGCAGCAGCTATAAAAAGTCTTGGGGAACTCCAGGGAGTATCAGCTGATCACAGAAGTGTTACTTAATACTCTTTATAATGAAAATGTTTATAAACTTGTCCTTCTTCCTGAAGGGAAGAGGTTAATCCCATCCCTAGATGGGTGATTGATGGATTTCCTTGCCCTAATCTTGTCAGTTTCTGTTGTTTATTGACTTGATTCAGCGTGTATCAGCTGCATTCCAGCTGCAACTGTTGCGTGGTTCTTGGCTGTCTGCCTGGAGCTATTAACTGAAGGGAGAGACAGAAAAAAAACAAAACCTCTTGCATTTTATTTTTAGCTTGTTCTCCGAACTGCATAAGCAATTACCTAACTGTTCGGGTGAACCGGTGAGAACCGGCTGAATTCCACCACTGCTTGGAAGTCTTCTAGTCCAACCCCTGTTCAGGCAGGAAACCCTATCCCATTTCAGACAAATGGTTGTACATTTTTTTTTCTTAAAAACTTCCAGTGTTGGAGTATTCACAGCTTCTGGAGGCAAGTTGTTCCACTGATTTTGGCAGCTGCAGCACACTTCTAGCTCATATTTAAGTGATTGTCCACTAGGACTCCAAGATCCCTCTCACAATTACTACTATTGAGCCAGCTACCACCTATACCAGGGGTGTCAAACTTGTGGCATCATGTCATCACGTGATGGATCACGACTTTTCTCCCCTTTGTTAAACCGGTGGTGGGCCTGGCCAGCATGGGCCGCGGGTTTGACACCCCTGACCTATACTGTACTTGTGCATTTGGTTTTTCTTGCCTAAATGTAGAACTTACTTTTTTCACCATTGAATTTCATTTTTTTAGATAGCGCCCAATTTTCAAGTCTGTCAAGATCCTTCTGTATCTTAAGCCTATCTTCTGGAGTATTGGCTATTCCTGTCAGCTTAGTGTCATCTGCAAATTTGATGAGTTCCCCATCTATCCTCTCATCCATATCATTGATGAAGATGTTGAAGAGTAATGGGCCTAAAACAGAGCCTTGGGGTATCCCACTACATCTACATTCTATTCTCCATGTAGATGCAGTTCCATTGAGGACTACATGTTGAGTGCAATTGGTCAGACAGTTACGAATCCATCTCATGGTGATGCTGTCTAACCTACACTTTTCTATCTTTATCAAGTAGTAGGTTGTGGTCTACTTTATCAAATGCCTTACTCACGTCTGTCAGTTCCTTCAGAACCTTGAGGTGTAATCCATCTGGTTATGGTGATTTGAACTCATCTAGGCTGGACAGGTGCTCTTACCATTTTCTTGCCTATTTTAACTTGTATTCCTAATCTGTTTTTATGGCACTGTTTTTGATAGGTTGGACTGTTTTTTTTTTCTTGTTGTGTAGACAGATGCAAAAAATTGAGTTAAGCAGTTCTGCTTTCTCCCTGTTACTTTTCACCTATTTCTACCCCGATATCTTCTATTATATTTCTTTAATTCACATTATTTCAAATGATGAGATGCCCAAATGTGTGAGGGGAAGCCCAGATAGAATTCTGAAGTCAGAGCCTTGTCATTCCTGCAGCAATGTGATCACTGGGAGATGCTTTCATTGCTAGTCAGTGAGGTGTTGAAAAGAAAACTAAATCATTATAATAAGCAGCATACTCATCAATCAGGACAAAACTGTTTGACAGTGACATGAAAGAAACACAATAGAGACAGGATAGAGAATGGCAAATAGGAAAGAAAATGGATTATCCTGAGTCAGCAGAAGGGAGAGGCTCTGAGGTCACAACTGAATGGAAGCAGTCCCATAAAAGATAGGAATGACATCTGAACACACATCCATAAAACAGCATTTTAAGCTTCTACTTAAGGATGGTAAGAGATTGCAGATGATCTCAGAACCTACTGAAAAAATATGTGGACAGATCTTGGTCTTCAGATATGCCCAGCAATTTCACCTATATATCAATAATCTCTAAACAGAAATAACTCTAGTTTTAACACAATGTCCTAAAACATTTGCTTACGTAAATATCAAAATTAGGAAATATATTCTTGTGAATTTAGGATTGCATTGGTTAATTTTAAGAATTATTGAACAGATATACAATAATATCTCTTCTTCCTTTCCTTTTACTGTTGCAGGAGGAGCTTATTTGTTAATAAAAGGTACACTTGTTAATAAAAGGTACATTTCTTGACATAAAAACATATAAATTTCCATCTTTATATGCACATCAGATCATCTTCCTTCTAGAAATCTGGATATGAAAAGGATGCTACAGCCCAAAATATCTTTGAATCACTCAGTCAACAGACTGCATGAGAAAAGAACTTAAAAGTCAAGAGAAAAGTGCCTGGAGCAATTCTGTAGGGTTTTATCTCATGGCATGACTGTTGAATAAAGTCTCTGGAATTAGCTGAAACCCTCCCCCCCCCCTTTCATACAGGACATGATTCAAAACCTGACAATGGGATTTCTTGCAATGACTCACATAAACTCTTGTTTTCTTTCTTATTTTAGGGACAGAACAACAGTAACATGGCCCAAAACATGTGTTTCCCATCATCAAGGAAACCTCAGAGCTGACTGCTGTGGGCAGTGCATGCGTGTGTCCACGTGCCAAAGAGAAAATAACATCAGCTGAGCATGGTGGAATGCCCTATGTTTGGAATGTGGGATCTGGACGTTTTGGCTGGAGGCAGTTTTTGACTAGTCACATTGTCAGAGTTACAACCATTAGCAATACATGGAGTTCTCGTCTCTATTAAAGATTCATGTTAGAAAAGAAATCAGATGAAGATGTGGACTTTGGGGAGAGTTATATTCAAGGAATTAAGTGTCTATATGTATATATATATACACACATTTTGAACAAAGGCATTGGACAAGATGAGAAAATGGGAGTGAAAACTAAAAAAAGAAACTTAAAAATTGAGTTTTGCTGATGATCTAGTTTTGATTTTACAAGAGCCTTAGAGTGGTATTGAACTCTTAATAAAGAAACTGAAGGACTTTAGTTCATTAGCTGGTTTGAAAGTAAATAAAAACAAGATGTTGGTTAAGAATAGGAATACAAAGGATCAAGAGACTGGTGAAAACATCTGGTTTTAAAATTAAGAAAGTTAAATATTTAGGGGTTACAGTGACCAATGTGAATTTTATATTCGTGCAGAATAACTATGTTAAACTATGGAACAACATTTAAAAGACTTATTAAAGTGGAAAAAATTACATCTGTTGTTGGGTAGAATTTCAGTGACTAAGATGCAGGTTTTACCTAAGATGCTATTTTTTGTTTCAAACAATATTGATATTGACAACTGTTGTACCATTCAAACAATGGCAAAAATATATTTCTAAATTTATATGCCAAGCTAAAAATCAAGAATTAAATATAAATTGTTGCAAGATGTTTAAAAAAGAAGTGGGCTAGGACTACCTGATCTAAAATTGTATTTTGCTGCTTTCTGTCAGGTACAAATAAAAGAGTGGATGATTTTGAGCAATAGGAGGTTGTTGGAATTGGAAGGCAGGATTTGAGATTTGGATGGCATGCCTATTTGGATGGCATAACAAAGATAAGGTCAATATAGATTTTAAAAATCATTGTATTACATAAGCCATGTTGAAGGTTTGGGACAGGTGTAAAGCAAGACTGACCTCCCAAAATTACTCTGATTGTCACCAAAATGTCTTTTTTAGAAGGGAAATAATAGTGACACAATCCTGGCTGGCCTATGTTGATTTATTGACATTTTTTGAAGGAGAATCTAAATCAAAAATAAAAGAATTGGAAACGAAAGGTCTAACAGCATTTCTTTCTGAACATTCTTTCCCCTGACAATATTCACTGGCATGAACTGTCTTTTTCTAAAATTTATAATGGATATACGTAGGGCACACTGGCAAAGCATTTCTTTTCAAGTGGGAGTAAATAAAACTTGCATGAGCTCATACTTGCTCTGTGACTGGCCATTTGCAAGAATTTTCCTTTTCAAATATTTCTGACAGGATATTCATAACTTAGTTTCCTATGCGATACTTATGAAATGTTTAAATAGTCAGTCACAGCAACAGCAGATAAAGATAGCCTTCTTGTGTCAACTATCTGATTGCCTGCACTTTCCTTTTCAAATAGTGGGAAATGAAAGATTTTGGGGAGAAAATTGGTATTAATGGAGGTTGTTAAATGCTTCCATGTTTAAGTAGATTCATCTATAAAGTCCTTACACTAAGACAGAAGGTACAGCTCAGGTGTGTAGACCCAAAGAACCTTTAGAAGAAAGAATCTGAGTTGACCTCAGCTCTGCTCTGACAGCAATATATATATATATATATTCCTGAATGTTACTGTACAGCCTTTAAAATATTTTATACACACACTTTTCTATGCCAGAAAAATAAACAAAGTAAAATAAAAGCTACACTTTTATACTATATAAAATAATATATGTATTCATAATACCATGTTTCCCTGAAAATAAGACCTGGTCTTATATTTTTTTTGCCACCAAAAAAGGCATCAGGTCTTATTCTGGGGGGATGTCTTCCATTGACTCACCTTGCGGTGGTGGCACTGACAGCCCTGCCCAGCAGGATCCCGCTGCCAGTCCACTTCTGTGGATGCTTGCTGCTGCTTGCGCGTGGCACCTCCTGGCTTTGTTTCGCCATCAGAGACCTTCAGAGAAAAGGCCTCTGTGGCCAATGAAAGAGCTCCAGATTGATGCACTCATGAAACGGAAGCTGGGTCAATGTGCTCAAGCAGCGGCAAGTGACCGCAGAAGAAGTGGGTCGGCAAGGCAAGATGGGTGTTGAAGTGTGCGAGGCTTGGGTGCAACTGTCCAAAGGTAAGTAGGGCAACTCCACACACCCCCCATCCCCACCCTAGCTTGATTGCTACCTGATTGCCTGCACCTTCCTTTTCACATAGTGGGACATGAAGGATTTTGGGGACAAAATTGGTA
>JANHFL010010256.1:64330-82172 GCA_032468155.1 Oxyrhabdium leporinum | reverse complement strand
CTATCTATCTATCTATCTATCTATCTATCTATCTATCTATCTATCTATCTATCTATCTATCTATCATCTATCTATGTCACATACTGTATATATATTATGGAAGATACCTGTGCTCCTTCAAAAGTCTTTGAAACCTTTTTCTTCATAACATAGGAGACAACATTTCTTTTAAGATGCTTTAATAAGATACAGCTTCAACTGAAGCTATGCCTTCTCATAAATTTCATCAGCAAATCCAATGCCAATGAGTTGTTTGGAAGTACTCTTTAAAATATAGAGCATTTCAGGCATTTTAATTTCAGTAGATTTGTAAGGCAAAGGTTATTCACAGAAAGGAACGAAAAGGAAAACAAATCATCAGCTTTTAATCACCCTACCCCCTTGTTTATTCCAGACATAAAGCCTCCAGGAATTCTATTTTCCATAGCCTTTCTGAAGTACCATATCTGATTTATCTGAAATCTGTTTGTTTCATAATAAATAAATTACTGAAGTCTTTAATGCATTTTGAATGCTATAATATTAAACTAGCTCTTCCAATATTAAATAAATGTGAAAAAAATAAAAGGGAGAGTGATATGACCAGCTCTCTGACTAGTCCAGGACTTATCATTATCTTTGGGGAGTTTGTAGATATTTATATATAGATACAGCATAATAGAAAGAACATTTAAATTATATGGCACACAGCTCTAATCCTAATATTCACTTCCTGGATACCAAGCTGTTAGAAACCCAAACATGCCAGTTCCCTCTCTGGTATTTCCTTCTCCTCCCTTTCCTCTATTTGCCCAATTGTCACACTAGATGTCCAAGTAGCCCAACAGTTTTCTGTAACTCATTTAATAGCTGATGCACATGTTCCCCACATACAATCTCTAGACCATTTCTCCCTGTTCACAGAATGATAGTGAAATATTCCAGTGAAACCAGAAAAAAATTAGCTAAATTACATTTTACATCAAATGTCTTTTCCTTAATGCTGTTTATAGTGTGGATTTATGTCAGAATCACAGTTAAAAAAAAGAAAAAACAGATTTCTTTCTGTCCATAAACGTTGTCCTCTCCTCAAAGATAATGACAATACTTCTCATCCTCCCTCCAAGGCATTATCATGACATGGTTATGGGGCTTGTGTGCTCTGAAGAAGATCAGAACTATGTCAGCAGTTCAAGCATACTTGATAGGTCTCATCAGAGGAGCCACTCCCATTCCCATAAGCAATATAGTAAGACATAATTTACAGAACCCCATACTGGATCTGTCTTTGTCTAGATCAACAAGGACTGCACAAGGTGCTGGAGTTGCTGGACCACTGGTGATAAATGGGATACAAAACTCAGGGCTGTTGGCAGAGCAACCAGGACCACCAATTGCAGAGCTATAGGAAGAAAACGGTTTTACTCGATGCAATTATACAAAGATTGAAAACAAAGAAATAATGACACGTTATTACAAATCAAGTAACAAGCATACTGTATATTGTGCAACGATGTCTTTAATACCTTCAGAAGGGAAGAGTATTATTTTTATAAGATATGTGTTATGCTTTAGCTGTTATGGAAATATTAGAAATAAAGGATTACGTGAATATAATTTATATGTAATACTAGACATTGTTGTGGCATTTCACCTGCTTCTGACATGTAGATTGGAAAGTGACTCATTGCTTGTCTAACTTCACAGAAGTTGAGAGATTGTTGAAATTTTATGTTAGTAGAAGAGTGAAAATTAGCCACAGAAGCAATTTTCTTCCAGAGCATAACTTATGAAGAACACCAGTACAGAGAAGGCATTTATGGAGACTTTATCATCAGCTTTTGTAATTGCAAATAAATTGAAGCTCACATGCATTCTAAAGTCTCAGAAAAGCTATCTTGTAATAATTCAGAGAATTAGATCTTTGTGTAAGAGTAACAGTTAATGGTATTGCTTTTTTAAAAAATGTGGCCTGAAACAGTTACTGAGGGATTCGTATGCCAAGACACCGTGTGAGGCTACAGGAGATCCACAGCTTTATCAGGAGAAAAAAAAAGTTTAGCTAACAAGATACTTCTTTCCCAGCATTAGTAAAAGCATGCAAGATAGACAGGCTCAAAGTTTTTCTGGGTATGAATTTGTTAATACACTGTAAAATATAATACAGTATGCATTCATTAATTTATTTCATATGTTCCTTCATATATACACTATTTATTTAAATATAAATGAACTGGGTTTTTTCCCTTTTCCAGGATTTCCCTTCGTGTTTCCCTACCACCCCCCAGCATCTTCTTTCTGACTAATCCTTACTAAAGGATACATCCCATAAAACCATGTAGATTTCAAATAGATTTAATGATGTCCGATACCACCAAGAAATCCCTGTCAACATGATAATTCTGTGTCACATGAGATACATGATGGGATAAAATGATGCAGATAGGCACTGATGTAAAAAAAATGGAAAGAGAGCAGTTGTGATAAGAAAACACATGGAGAAAAATTGTCTCCAAAGACACCAAACATGATAAAACATCTGTACCCTGCCAAAGAGGTGGGTTCACATACATACATACATACATACATACATACATACATACATACATACATACATACACAAATAAATAAATAAATAAATAAATAATCCACTAAGCATTAAACTTTTCTTTAGATCCCAGAACTCCTGTGATATTTTTAAAATTCCAATTTAAAATTGTATAATAGTATCCTGTATGCTAAGTTGAGTAAATTCAGCTTTTGGGAACTGATTTCAGGTCTTCTAAACTATGAACTAGACTCTAGAGTCAGAAAAAACCATCTAAATAGAACTGATTGAGGTTATGGCAGGTGGCTTAGGGACAATCTGATCTGGAATTTAGCAAAAACAGACCATGAGTAACTGAGAACCCCACCCATACAAACAGAATTTTTAATTGTTCCAAGTGGTGAGCATTTCTTCTCTTCAGAAAACACCCCCAAGGCCAGTCTCTTGCAACACAGTGCCCTCTAGCATAATACTTAGACACATTCCAAAATGAGTTAGGAAATGAAATCTTTTCAGTGGGAAACTTTCCTTCCAGGTGTGATTATGTTTTGTCCTCTCAAAATAGTATAGAGACAAGATGAAGTTGATTTGCACGAAATCTAAAACAGTGCATAGCCAAAGCAGAGGGAGGACTCATACAGTTGTGCTATAAATTTTTTGCTGAACTCTCCCATATCAGGACATCAGAGTTTTAGAATCGATACAGGGATAATGGTAATTTTTTTGTGACCACAGTTAACATTATTTTTAATTTCTGGAGAAATATCCAGGATAGATGAAATGATATAGTTTATTAACCATAAAATGTTGTTTGTAGCTTCTGCAAAAATATAAGTGAACATGAATCAAATCAATAGCAGAGAAATAACTATAATTAGGATGGACTTGTTTTCAATCTCATCACAGTTCTTCGTATTCTTGAAGTAATTTTTCCACTCATACCTTAATTCAATGTTTAAATATGTTCAACCATGGCATTTCAATTTGGCTAGGATTTAAAACTAATATTAAACTACATGAAGGATCAGGACAAACAATAATTCTTGTGGAAAAGAGATGTGCTGCAGGGATAGAGACAAGCTAAAGTGAAAAGATCATATGATTCCATGGCTAGTGCCAATCAGTGTACATAATTAAAATAAAGTCAGTTTTATGTGTGTATCAGCTGAAACACTTGACAGCTACAGATCAAAGCATATCAGTGTTGAGATGTAGGATATCTGAAATCAGTGTACATAAATGGTTTGGAAAAGTACCATAAATATATGTTAACGTAATGTCATTGAACACTCTATACTATTAACATTTCCACTTTTCAATCGTGATTTTTTAAAAATGTTTTTTTGTTTGATGAAGTGGGGGTGTTTGTTGCACATTTATTTGGAGGTTTGGGGGGAAAGCACTGAGCTTGCTATGAGAGAAGTGATGTGAGGGAAGGACAATTGTAAAAAATATCGAGAAATACATTGAAATCCCCCAAAGCTTCCCAGTCACCCTAACCATCTGCTGCAATAAAAGACCCCATGACTTGTGAAGGTGGAAATTGGAATGATAATTTGTTGGCAATTTTATAGCTGGGTATTTTTCCCAATAGCTGTAATCATGATCATACGATTATGTTATTAACAGCAGCAGGCTTGGGGGAAAGTGTGTGAAGGATGATAAACAATGCATTCATAAAGAGGCTTTGGATGTTTGGGGAGCAGATAATTTCTGTGGTTGGCTTAAGAATTAGGAAATGGAAAGACAAAAATTCCATCAATGGGCAAATTTACTACTTTGTAGAAGACACTTTCTTATGATCTAATCTGGAAATTGATCAAAGTGGGTTCAGTCCTAGGTTTGATGGGGCTAGGAAGATAGTTAAAAAAGATTCAGCTCTTGATAAAAAATTGAGCCTGGAACCAATCTTAAAGTAGAAGAAAGCAAGTCTAAGTTCTGGAAGTAACTTAGTCTTCTAAAGTTCTGTGATAGAGATTTGAAATCTTAGGTAATGGCCTAATGATGTTAATAGTTCCCATTGTTTTTCCAGAGAAATAATGTTATCTTGTAAGATCTTGCATGTTACAATTCCCTTTGATGTGATTCTATTCCTATTTTATAGTGGCAGAGAGAAATAAAGCAAAGAAAGCCACACAAAGAAAGCCTCTTTATAAATAGTATTGAGCATTGCAATTGCTAGAAACCAAGTATGCAACTTGGAAGTGCCTACAGTATAAAGATATGATAGGGCTTTTCCAAGCTTAGTTTTAAATATTTTACTTTAGTCACTCAGGGTGACCAAGAAATTTTATATTTAGTGTATGAATGATTACCTAACTCAAAATCATATAAATATTTTTTCAATGTGAGGGAAACATGACACCCATTTTCCCAGTAGCAGATTGCTATGGATGAATTTTTTTTCCTTAAAATACAAAATAAACACTTGAAATGGAAATTCTTTTTCACCAGCTCAGACTAAGAACTTGTTTATAACTATTTAAAGTGAATATATGAGCACAAATACATATTGTTTCTATTGTTGAGCTTTATTCTCAAGGAACTCTTTGAGTTGCAGTATTATAATAGGATTGTAGAAATAATATCAAATAAAATTCTATCCAACTCCACTATATTACAATTTTTAAAATTCTTGAGGAAACATAATTAAATGGTTATAAAATCATCATATATAGTTCCATACTACCTCTTTTCATAAAAGTTGAAACATAAATGAAATACCATCAGTATGCTTCTTTCACGCAATGCTATTTTAGTTTACAATCTGAACCATATTTACTCATGAAGCTACTCCTCAGTGCCAGCAGGTACCTCTAAGTAAATACTTGAAGCATCTTCTTTTCTACCAAGTCATGTATTAAGATTATCAGATTATGGGCTTGACCAGCAACAGTGGAAAGAACCTTTTATGGAGGTGACCTCTACCTTATAATACCTTTCAAAGGTGTTATATTTCTTCTAGTGTTAAACTGAAATATTTTAAAGTGTTTAATTATTGAAAGTGATTCTCATGTCCTTAGTTGGTTCTACATTTACCATTTATTATTTCATTGCTTTTTTTCTTTTTAGTATTTCTTATTTTCAGTGTGATGTTCCTCGAAATCCATTTTTGGACAGTGATCAATCTAGAACAGGTGTGCCAAACTCGTGGCATCACATTGTCATCATGTGACATATCGTGACTTTTCCCCCCTTCTCTAAATCAAGGGTGTGCAGCGTACGATGCATCCTGCCCGCGGGCTGTGAATTTGACACCCCGATCTACTGTAGAATGAGTATAAGTAATCTAGTGCCTGTAGGTCTACAGATTTTTTTTCCTGTGCTTCTGACTTTCTATCCCAGCTAACTTTTCTTTTCTTTTAGTCTTTCAATTTACAAAATAAATGGAATAAATAACATGCTGCAGAGCAAACTCCAGATCTCTAATATCATCTTTATTTCCAATAATGTTCTTGTGGCCTATATAGGCAACCTTAGAAAATAAAATTATTTGGTGGCTGCTATTCTGGCATGCATGTCTAGATGCATGGACATTCATTGGTTTCAGCCACTATAATCGAAGTGGTTTCAGCCACTTTAATCAAAAGGATTGTGCAGTTGAACCGTGAACTCTACCCCTTTTGGATTTGTGTGCAAAGACACGAAACACATACAAAAGAGGTGAGGTTTGTGTTTTTACAGTGGGATGCTGTTTTCATCAGACTCAGTCAATTATCACAACCTCCTCACTCCAGACACTGCTGTATGAATACATATTTATTTGTATAGAGAAAGCAACAGAAGAAAGTGATGGAGCGACGGGAAGCATTAATTTGCCCACCAATAAATAGATGTTGTAAGTCTAGCATGATCACTATGGCAGCTACTTTATCAAACAGTCAAGCTTCCCAAGGGCAGCTATTTGGTAATGGTAACAAGCTTTTTGGATTGGACTGGCAGCTCCTGCTACTGAACATGAGAAAAAACAACAACCCCAAGCTTGAGACTGAAATGTGGCCGTTGAAAGTAGAACAATGGACCCTGGGAATAAAATTATGGGCTTGGATCTCTATGACTGCAGTTTTATTCCTAATAATTCCAGTCACAGGAGCTTTTCTCTATTTACAGTGGAGTTTTTTGGTTCTTGAAATTGTCATTACAGCCCTACATTTCTCATATCAATCTGTGGGGAAGTAATTTTTCTTCCAGAAACCACCATTACGCTTCTGGGATGTTCATTTCAATGATAAGAACAGAAGAGCCACTCTTAGACAGATAGGATCAGATGAGGGCAGCATCAAATGGACTGGAGGCAAGAATTCTCTAACTACTGTATACGTACACACAAACGTTGAATGAAAAACAGTGCCTCCAATGTTACAAGTTACCAACTCATGGCAGTATAGGTAGTCCTTGATTTACGACCAATTAAGCCCAAAATTTCTGTTTCTAATTGAGACATTTGTTAAGTGAGTTTTGCCCCATTTTATGACCTCTCTTGCCATGATTGTTAAGCGAATACCTGCACTTGTTAAGTTAGTAACACAGTTGTTAAGTGAATGTGGCTTCTCCCTTGACTTTGTGTCAGAAGTTTGCAAAAAGGGATCACATGACCCTGGGATATTGCAACCATCATAAGTATGAGTCAGTTGCCAATAAATTTTTATCATGTGACCATGGGGATGCCTCAATGGTTGTAAGTGTGAAAAATGATCATGTCACTTTTTTTCAATGCTGTTGTAACTTCAAACAGTCACTAAATAAACTGTTGTAAGATGAGGATTACCTATACTTACAAGCTAGAATGTTGGGTGGATTCTTTATGTGCTTTGGTTTCAGTTATCATGAAGTTGTTGTAAGAAAAGTTTGTGTTGCTGTTGTTTGTGAAATGAAAGCCTGCAGAGAGAACTCATCAGTTGAGCTTTAAGGAATGTACATAATTGATTTTTGATTGCAGAAAGAGTCTCTCCAACTGAAACTCACCACTGATTGTGGGTTGTTGATGACAGTTTATGGGAATACTGTTATTGGACCAAAAGAGGTAAAAATGGTGTGCTGATTTGTGTGATCAACTCATGACAACCTGACAGTAGCCAATGAGTTTTAGATGAGAAAAATTGATGAACAGATTAATCAAAGAGAAATTACTGTTAAGATTGGCTTGTCAGAGGATCATTTTACTAACATTTTTCAATGTCAGAAGTGTTTTGCAATTGATTCCTTGCACGTAGATGGAATTGAAATTTGCAGACAAATTGTGTCATGCATGAGAATGCTGAGAAATTTTTTTGCAGCAACATGACAGACAATAAAACTCAAGCTCATTATTATTACCAGAAATGAAATGTTAGTCCCTAAAATATCATCACAAGGTTTATTGCTTGAAAAAAAATATGAAAACCTAGGTTTTGGCAAGACCACGTAAGATCACTGATATTTTTTTTTGGATGCGGATAGTTTTATTGGCATTGATACCACCAACTCAAGAGTGCTACACTGCAACCTTCAAAACTTTGAAACAGGGTTCGGAAGCACAAAAAGGATTTTTCTTCAACATGTCAATGGTAGGCTGCACTCCTCATGAGCCATCCAAAAAGGAAACTTGAATCTCACCACCCTGAATCTCTGCTCTACCATTCAGATTTGGCACTATGTGACTTCCACCGTTTCTCAAACTGAGGAACTTTTTTGTGGGCATCTATTTGACTGAAATGAAGAGATGAAAAGGACAGTCAGGATCTGATTGAAGAGACAAAAACATGAAGTCCTTTCATGGTGTTTTTAAGAATTTGTCCATGTTTGCCAAGAATATGTCATGAGTGCTTGCGATTGTGCAGAGGAAGAAATACAGGTAACAAAAAAGCTTCCTTGAAGGAGTATTTCTATTTCATTTATTAAAGTATTCTTATTTTACTTCATTTAAGCTAAAGATATGGAGTGGAGGTGTTACTTTTCATTCAACCATCTTAGTAAAGAGCCATCCTTTAGCTCAGCCGAGAAACCAACTATTTTCCAATCTGATTCATTTATAGCTATTCCATTCAGGATAGACAATAAAATACTATCAACTAGGGCTAAGATGCCTTTCAGACTTTTCAGCTCTACAGATGAATAGCACTTGACTATCTGATGGGAGTATTCTTGCTTTTCCTTTCCCCACACCCCCTTTTTTTCATTTTGTATGGTAACTTTTTGGACGAAAAGCTAAAGGGAAATATTTGAAAGTGTAAACTGCTGTGAAGTTGAGGAATATTAATATTTGAATATATAGATAAAAGATAGCCAACAAGGACCAGCAGTTACTGGTTTCCTTCTCCTGCATATATTTATCAAAGCTTCATGTAACGTTCTTCATCATCCCTGCCACAGTCTAGTCTCTACTTGTCCTTCCTGTTCCCCTTTAGTAACTGTCAACAGAAATCCTGCTTGTTAGCCCCAACTGCCACATACAGAGAATACAGAGAATACAGATTATTCCCTATATGGAACTGAATCCCTTGGTCGGACCCCGCCTCCAACCAGTTTTTTTTTTTTGGGTAGCCTCTCCTCTTTCCTGAGGAATGAGGTAATGCGGGGCTCCGATTGGTTCAGGAGGCGGCACCCCAATAGCCGTGTGGGGCGCGCTCAAGGCTATAACTGCAGCCGCCAAAGAACGCAGAGGCGCGCACGAGAGCGGCTGAGGAGCGTCAAACGCGCGGAGAGGAAAGTCGAGGCTGCACTTTTAATTGGAGCGGAACCGCGCGCGCAAAAAAAAAAAAGTCTTGCTCCATTTCAGCGCGCGCGCGCGCTCGCCTCGCCAAACAGTGGAAGGAGCGTCCGGACGAAGCAGAGTTGCAACTACATTTTCTTTCTTTCTTTCTTTCTTTCTAAAAGCATCTCCCTCTACTTCTTAACTATTCTCCACGTGGGTGGAGACCGAGGAGTAGGGGAACGGTACTTCTGTAGCAGCAGTCGCGACACAACATGTCAGGGCGGGTGCTGAGTCTTTTCTTGCTGCTCTGCAGCTGGAGCCTGACTGAGTTGCTGGTCGAAGCTTGTACCTGCGTCCCGGTTCATCCCCAGGATGCCTTCTGTAACTCAGACATTGGTGAGTGTGGCGTTACCCTCTCGCTAACTGCACTCGGCTGCAGCCTCCGTAGTGGCGTATTCCCGATTGTCAGATTTTCGAGAGATTTTTTTTGTGTTCTCGTTTGAAGCGTGGGGGTGAAATTTGTCGGCGGGTTTACACAATTCCAGTCCAGAACGGATTAGTGTTGAACTTAAACAGCGAAAACACCGACCAAATGACTTGTTCCCTCGCTGTGCTTTGGGGTTGCTTCGCAAGATAGTTAACAGCCAGCCAGCCTTACAAATCCGAATTGTTTGCACTCGGTTCTGTCCTTCTGCACGTATATGAATGGCACACCTACTTTGTGGCTGTGGCGTTATGGTTAATGGTAGCTGGAAAGTTCTGTAACGCAGCGTAGAACTTTTGTGAAGTCAGGGCAGATTTTTCTGGAAAAAAACCCTAGAAATAAAAGTTTTAACACCACTTCAGTCCTAGAATGTCAATACTTGGAAGCTTGTCTGGTTGTTTTCAGGGGATTATTACTTCTAAATAGTTTTGTATTGGCTAGCAGGCTTTAAAGTTGTAATTTACAAGACAAAATTATGTGCTAATGCTACTGCACCACCCAGTTTATTTACCTGGAGGTTATAGATTAAATACGGAAAAGAATCTGAAGTTTACTTAAGCACTATTCCTCTGTTTATATATCTAACTTGTCTGCATATGTAAAATATATGTAATGGGATGATAAAAAAAAATTTGGGCACAGTTATTACTTATCCAGATGGTATGCTATATGGTTAAATGCTAGATTAAAATTGGGAGATTCAATTTAAGGTAGAAGCTCTCTTCTGCAACTGACTTTGGTTCAGTTGCTTTTTTATCCTATTTTATAGGCTTTTTCTGTGGAAAAACATAAGGAAGTGCTACTTACAGTACTTCCTCCAGTACCTTGAAGTTCTTCTACAAAAGGCAGGATATATATCTAACAGATGATTAATTTTTAAAATCTGTTATAGTCTTTTCAAGATCACTCTGAGCATCAAACCCATCTATTGATCTTTCTTCTCCCCCAAAATGATTTCATGTTATTAACTCCTTGCTTGCAATAAGTTTTGGTTACTGAGTGGTCTCAGTTGAAAGTTTTTGTCACCTCATTAGTTTTAACCTTTAATTTGATGGTTGCCTGTCGGACATATAATACTGGAAATAATTTATTAATCTTTAATTTTTATGAGCTTTTGCAAACTACAAGGTTTCCATTCCCCACAAATCACTTTGAAGCTGACCTGATGACTTCTGTACCCTGAAAAATGCTGAGACTGGTAGAGAACATTTTAAGCCAATCCGTGCTTTCTTTATCTGACCAAAGGAACAATACAAAAATGTCAGTCATTTTCCTGAGCAAATGGGTACCCTGGAAGAATCCCCTTATTACCGTCTATAGGAAGTAAAAGATATTGGCCACATATTTATTCCACTCATATTTTCAGTACTTGTTGTATACATTTGTCTTACTGTTTTCCAAAAATAAAATCTAAGCAATTGCTACCAATATTCCTAAGGGTAAAGTTGCCATTCTGCCTGCAATGTGATAGGGAGATGATTAACATGTGAGAATGTTTGAAACTAGGACTTTTTCCAATAGTTGATGAATCATAGTTGTTTGTTGCCATGGTAGCTCTTATGGGAGAGAAAGGAAGATGTATTCTAAACAATGCCTATGGAAAGACACCAGAAACAGAATAGTGATGCTTTGAGGCCAGTAGGGCCAGTAACACTGTCCACAAACTCCATAGAGTCATATTGTTGCAAAGAACATAGGAGCTTTGCTTCCATTTTTAGTAAACAGTAGCCACAGGTAGGATTGCTTTCAGAATGGTTAATTCTAAATTCAGGTACTTATGCAAGCTGGTTCCAAACTAGGATAAAATTCTTGTATAAAGGTTCTTCAAATGACAGTCTTTATAAAGAATACAATTTCCTAATCCCAAAGTTGTGCTAGTTTCATATTGGTGTAAAAACCTTCCAGAATATTTGGAATCCAGCCATCTCAGTTTGTCCCCATGCTAGTGAAATCTTTGCAAGCTTAAACCATAAACCACATGGGAAGTAAATGGCATGCATGGCATGCAGAACAAACTACAGAGGAAAACATATGGGTGGAAACATTTACATAGACTAGGAATGAAGCAAGCATGAAGGTAGTAGTTTTCAGGTAAATAAAGTTTTGACCCCTGAAATGAAGTATAAAATCAAAACTATGCTATAGAAGCCTCTGACGCACCCATAGATTAATGGTAAACCCTACATGGAAGTATTTTGTAGATATTTTCATTAGTTAACATTTTATTGCTACTTTATGTGTGTGGCATTAGTTAACATTTTGTTTCCAAAATAGTTACTCGGTAACTCCCATGGAAAGGTTTGTTTGTTTGTTTCTAAATTGGGACTTAAAAATTCTAGACAAGGATCCTTATTCATGTCTAGTTTAAGTATTCTGTCGCTGCTGAAAACCAATAAAATCTTACATACGGAAATAATTCTGTTGTAGTTTTATTTGAGTAGTATTAGACTACAATATTCTGTCAATGATGTGTCAGAGGATGCACAAAGGTAAAGGAGAAGTTCAAAGTCCTTTAAAGGACTTTTATTACTGGTGCTTTATTTGCTCTGTAGGAGCAGGCATGTCAATTTAGAATCCACTGCCAAAAGGCAGCTGGCCTTTTCTTAAAAACACAAATGCCAATTTGTCTGTCTCTACCAGAAAATTTTCCACTTTCCCCTAATATGTGACAATGTATGATCTTTTGATTTCTAAATGTTATGGCTATGAATTTTCTACTCTGCTAGTTTTCATAGCCAGTGAAGGTGGAAGCTAAAAAGGAACAAGATCTATTTTACTGGGAAGTGTGGAAAATAAACATACAAAATATAAAAAAGTGAGTAATGTAAGAAGTATCCATGAAAGAATCAAATGATAAAGCAATATTAAATGGATGTGATGCAAACTCTGCCCCTTTTCTATATGCATTGTGACATTGCACACATATACGAAAGGGGCTGAGCTATGTTGGCATGACTGTTTTCATCATTTTGAAAAAAATAGCTGAATTCATGGATGTCTCTGAACATGAGTTGAAATGGCTTGACAGTAACTGTGGACATAACATTGTTTCTGGACTTGCACTTGAATCTTAAAGATACATCCATTTCCATCTACATTGATATGGAATCCCTAGAGAATCACAATACTTTATCATTTGTGGCAGAGCGTGTACCTTCTTTAAATAAACACTTCAGTGAATAAGTTGCAATACTCCCATCTATCACTGTGAAATATGGAGAGTCTCCTAAATTATGATTGTTTGCCTCTGTAACACTATTATTCTCATCCTGTTTTTTTTATACTGTACTAAATCATGTGACTTTTCTGTGGTTAATGTTTGCTACACATACTGTGACATGTTGAACTATGGCTTGTTGAATAAACTGCCATACCCTTAGTCATGCATGTGTATTCATATAAAACCAAACAAATTATGACATATGTGAATCCAGTTTATAAAGTTGTTTCTAAACCGAAATTATAGACTGTTTGTATCTAGTGTGAATGCAAAAGATTCTAAGGTACAGAGCCACTTTTTTCACATGTCAAATTGGTGTAAAATAGTTTAATTCTTTCTAGACTTAGTTTATAGATCTTTAACCGATCTTAATGCCTTTTAAACCAACAAATCGGAGATAATTATATGTTGCATAAAATTTTTCACAATGGCCTATACTGATTTTAAATTTAGTGCATTAAGCAAAGCAGCAAAAGAACTGAATCCCAAACCAGTAACAAATTATCCTAATCACCAAATATTGTCATAACTTGAAGTAAGCCAGGCCTCACAATCTTTTATTATTATTATTATTACTTGGATTATGGGCCTTTGAGATATCCCTGGTTTTGAGGGACAAATTGAAGCATAGTGCCTGGTGTGCATACGTGTGACTCAGGCCACCGGTTGTAGCAAAAAAAAAAAAAAGCTCCCCCCTAAAAATTGCACTACTGAAAATTGAATATTTTGCCAGCAAATTAATTGTGTTGTGAACTGGAGGCACTTTGTAAGACTACAAAATGGTGTTTTAAAAAGTTGTATTCTGCCTACAAATTACTACTTTGGTATAATATCAGTAAATCATCCACAGGTGGATTTATCTATTTGGTGCCACAGTTTTCACTATACTATATTTTATTTTGAAATGTTAGTTTTCGAATCTTATTTACAAATAGAATTAGAGTTGAAATTGGATTTTAATGTATCCTTCAGAGAACAATATATTCAGCAGCAGCAGAATTTCTAATGAGTGGGGTTTTTTGATTCCTCATTTTGTAGAGTACAAAGTTGTGAAAAAGCAAGGTCTTCCTTAAGCCACCAGCCCTGCCAGCACCTCTTTAGTAAACACTGCCATTCTTTTCTAGAATCAAAAGGGGAAGAAGCTGATCCAAATTTCTAGCTGATGAAGAGTTAAATGTTTCCATGGAGACTTGTTGCAGTTTGGTACTTTATTTAAAGCAGACTAAACTGCATGCTGGTTTACAAAAAAAGTAACTTTTTATAGCTCTTCAACTCTGACAAAATACATGTCTTAAAGGGAGGAGTCAATGCCCCAAGGGGTTGATGCTTGAGACAAGGTTGCCAGAACAGATCTATTCATAGTTCTCTTTGCAATTAAATACAATGGCAAAATAGAATCCTTGAAAGGGATTTGCTGTATTTTATTTTAAAGGAAATGCCATTATGGTTTCAAAAAGAGAAGAAAGAAATGCCTGAACCTGAAAGAAACTGTTTGCTCAAAATTGGCTACTAGTGTGCCATCATTCATTACTTTCATTTGTATTACTTATTTTGTACTTATTACTTTTGTTGTGCTATCCTGTCCTTGAATTAACAGTATGTAAATAAAGATAGGATCACTGCCATTTTTTTTTACTGGAAGACTTCAAAGATGAAAGTATTTTGTGCAAATACATAAAAACTAGACTAATCCTATTTACACAGCATCAGGGTGGGGATATCTATACCAACTGTCATAAATCTGGAGTATACTAGGTTAGTTATTGATAAGAAGAAGCATCACAATAAGGAATGTCTATCCTGTTGGCTGTCATAGAGCTGTGATAGCAACACGATTATAAAGAAATACATGCCCACTTCCTCAAGTGAGAACCAATGGTACAATCACCTCCTATTTGTTCTATACTGTGACACAGAGTGATTTTAAACTGTCATGTAATATTCTCTGTTTGTTACAGTTGCTCAGGTCATGCCTTGTACTAACCCATAGTATGATTAGTTTGATGTGGGCTTAGAATGCTACATGAATCCAATCACGTTTTCTGGTATAGCAATTTAAACTCAACAAATTGTGGTTTATTCAGTCAAATAAGGCTTAATAAACTATAGTTTAGCTTGAAGTCTGACTCCTATTCAGTGTAAAATTACTGTAAAGAAAATTGCCCCTTGCTCCTTCCAGTTTTTTCATTCTTCATTAGACTATCTAGATCAGTGGCCCACAACCTTTTGGGCACCAGGGACCGGTTCCGTGGAGAGAGGTTTTTCTGCGGACTGGAGTGGGCATGGTTTTGTGTGCTGCCTGCATCCCACAGATGAGCTTTGCTTGTTTGCATGGAGCAGTATCTGGCACGGTGCTGGTCCATCGACCGGGCATTGGGAACCCCTGATCTAGATTGCTAAGGGTTTTCCTATCTAGTTGCAAGATGCTAAGTTGAAATTCCAGATTCTCCTTTCTCCTTTCTCTCATGGACTTTTTGATTTTGCACATGTAGTTTATTTCAGGGTGCATATTGATTAATTCTGCTTCTCTACGGAACTGTAAACTCCCTAAACTACAAAATCTATCACTAGCAGTAAGGAGATTTTGACGAGGACTAATTCTTCTGTGCTTTTATTGTGTTCGGTTATTCTGTGGTCACCTGAGAGACAAGCTGCATCATATGAATTGGCTGAATGCAAACCCTTTGAAATCTTAAATACAATGCAGCAGAATTAACACAAGAAATGGGACTAGGTTAGCCAAGTTTTAGGGACTTTAGGAAGGGAAAGTTGAAGCCTGAAGGATAAGTTGAAGTTCTATAAAATATTTCTCAGAAGTTACATTACAATTAGAATTATTATTTTTTAAACACTGAAAAAGATCAGGTAAGTAGGGTGGCTCATCAGTGGAATAAATTGTGTCACATTTGTTATTATAGTGACACATATTGTGGAAGAAGGACTATAAATCTTGTATTGCTGCATCTTTCTGAAAAAGTTAAATTTTCAGTGCAAGGCTGATTGTTTTATTTCTTTATTGTCACCTTTGCTGAGATGGGAGGGCATATAAAGTTGATAAATAGAAAGGTACTGCTGCTTTAAGAATTGCACTAACATTAAACCATGGATTTTTTTAAAAGCAATAACTTCAGACTTGAAGAAAGTCATGGTACCTTAAAGTATAGCAAGACAAGTTCTGAAGCACCTTTAAACAATTGTTAAAGTATATGCAACTCTACAAGATAAACAGGCTGAAATCCTAATATATAGATTTACTAAATGTACACCTTGGGACATTGTAATATCTCTTTATTTGGTTGTGCTATGCCTCAATACAAGTAGTCTTCAACTTACAATAGTTCACTTAGTGACTGTTCAAAATTAGAACAGCACTAAAAAAAGTGACTTATGACTGATTTTCACACATATGACCTTTGCAGCATACCCATGGTCACGTGATCAAAATTCAGATGCTTGGCAACTGATTCATATTTATGTTGCAATGTTCCGGAATCATGTGATCACCTTTTACATCTTCTGACAGGCATAGCCAATGGGAAAACCAGATTCACTTAACAACCATATTACTAACTTAACAACCACAGTGATTCATTTAACAGGAAAGGTTGTAAAATAGGGCAAAACGCATTAAAATGTCTCACTTGGCAACAGAAATTTTGGGATCAGTTGTCATAAGTTCAGGACTACTTCTACTGTACTATGCATGCTTAAAGGAAATAACTAGACCAAATTGGCTCTTGTTGCTACACTATAGAATAGAAATAGCTTAAGTTTATGTTTATGCTAGGCTAGCATGATGTATATCAATTATTGAGGAGCTGTATTCTATCTTTTTATTTTTTTTCTTAAATATTATGATGCACCCACAGAATACGGGGATAAAAATTATGATACAGTATAAGTTAGCCTGAATATAATACATGTAATTTATATGATCCTGCCTTGAGCAGGAGGCTGGACTAGAAGATCTCAGAGGTCCCTTCCAGCCCTATAGTTTTATGTTCTAAGTCTGTATGACAGTGACTATAGGAACAGACTATTTATTCTAAGTTGAAGAATGGAACAAGATGTCTGAACAAAAAGGGAGGATATGGGCAAGAAAACTTCTGTCAAGGTAATTCTCTCTTATAAACAAAATATTTTTGTTCCTCTTTTGTTTTCCTGAATGAGATAATACTGAAAATACATTACTAAGTTGTGACCTTCATTGTGTTTGTTATCTTTTTATATCAGAGGCTAGGACTCTTCAGAAAGCAAAATATACATCTGGAAAGTCCCTTCCTTGCTCTCTTTCTGGTAAATTATAATAAATACTAATCATTTTGTCAGTGACTAAAACTCAGTTATGTATAAAGGGGAAAAAAGTCCTGGAGCAACGCCTTTTTGTTTCAGTGACAGCTCTTTCCCAAGTCTTTCTTTACTAAAAGAAATGTTTTGTTTTGATAAATTTACGAGCATATGTCTCATGTTAACCAAGGAATTTGCTGATGTAATGGGTGGATGCTATTGTCCTCTGATAGTGTTTGTCTTTAAATTTGTATTTCTTTGACACAATCTCAACGCATGAATCTGTGCATGAAGCAGATTCTTACTCTTCCACATTACATGCTAACACTGAATCCATTCATCCTATGCTTGCCATGAAAGAATTAGTAATAACAGCATTACTAGCAATAGCACACAGATTTATATACCGCTTTACAGTGCTTTACACCCCTCTCTAAGCAGTTTAAAGAGTCAGCATATTGCCCCCAACAAAAATCTGGATCCTCATTTTACCGACCTCGGAAGGATGGAAGGCTGTGTCAATCTTGAGCCAGTGAGAATTGAATTGCCGAACTGTTGGCAGCAGGCAGGCAGTCAACAGAAACAGCCTGCAGTATTGCATTCTAACCACTGGACTACCACAGTTTAACTACTAGAATAATGTTTCCAATC
>JANHFL010010256.1:32507-48754 GCA_032468155.1 Oxyrhabdium leporinum | reverse complement strand
CTGTGAACCGCCCCGAGTCTGCGGAATAGGGGCGGTATATAAATTTAAAATAATAATAATAATAATAATAATAATAAAAGTATAATGGCTTTAATCTCTTTGTGTTTTATAGCTTTCAAGACAGCTGGTTCAAACAAAACACTAATGTTTTCAAGTAATTCCCAGCAAAAGGGCTTTTTTAATATAGCATATGTACAAGCATATGGAAAATGTTATTTTTTTAAATTAAAATAACTGCATCTATATAATTGCATGACAATTCAATTGGTCTGTGGGATTGGTTTAGTATTATAAGCTAACTGGCCTGCTTATATTACTAGAATTTTATATGCTTATCCAAATTAATATTACATAAACAATTACAAATCATCTGTGAGACCTTAGCAGCTGCTCTCATCCCACAAAATAATTTGACCCTAAACCCCAAAGTATTCAGAAACATTCTTCACAGTCTGTTTTGATGGGCACCACTTCAAAGTGACTGTGGTTTAAAAATATGCTGCTATTTTGGTGTCCACTTGTGTGGGATAAAATTTCCCATCAGTAATAGTAAGACTGTAATAAGACACCGGGAAAAAATAGAAGAGATAAAGAGAACGTTCAAGGTACTTTTTTCTGAAAAACATGTGATGATGAAATAACTTTTAGAAATCTTTTTTTATTTAAAATAATTCTGGCTAATGAAATACAGAAATCAGAGCAGCGGATTGAACAAATCCCAAGCAGTAGGCTTTTTATAGCAGATTAGATATCATATCAGTTTAAAAATGAATGCTGTGCCATTATGGGCCACCATGCACAGCTGGTTAGTTATGTTGGCTTGGTGGATCATATTATGCACATTAAATGCATGATCTGCAATATTAGTACACATATGTCAAAGAACTGAATCTTTATAGTTTTTACTTTTGTTTCTTCAGATATTCCATGACTCATTTCATAGCCTTGCCTTGTACCTGCTGAACATGAATCCTAATAACTTATTTGGGATTTATATTTAACAGACATAGACCATGATTAAAAGAGAAATGTGGACAATCAGGGCTCCTTCTGGTGTATATATGTATCTATGTCCATGTATATGTTTGTAGGTCCTCTTCAAATTATCCCTGAATGCATGGCTGCTTGTAGATTGTGTCTAATAGTTGTGATCCCATTACTTGCGTAATACATTGATGATAGGAATATCCAGTTGCATACACATCTTTATACAGGATTCTGCTTCATTTAGAATATTGTTTCCTAGTAGCAGATATGGCTTAGAAAAGCAGGTTGTGCTAATGTATCAATTATTTAAAAGAAAAAAATAACTTTGAAATAAGGAAAATTCAATTCCAGCAATAATTCTAGCAGCTCCAAATCCTTGGCTATAAGAGTATTTTTAAAGCCTTATTTGATTCATTTGGCACAGTAGCAAACCAATACTTAGGTTAGAAATAATAAGGTTAGAAGTGAGACACATTTTAAAAAAATATTCTGAAAAAGATAAAGCAGAAAAGCTGTCAAAGTTACGAATTATCACATACATTGGATGCATCCCTATTTCAGGCTGCATATGTTTCTTTCAGCCCATCTCAACAGTGGAAAATATGCTCACATAGGGAGCCATATGTAGTAAGCTGGAGTAATATAAATGAATTTCACTGGTTTTCTTTTTTTGTTGAAGGAAAATGTCACATGCCTACTTTTGAGTCAAAGTGAAATTTAACGATAATATATTTTTCTTGGTTAAATATTTTGTACAATTAAAATCTAGATCATTGCTATTTGATCAGTATCTGATGAAATAGTAAGACAAGTTTATTTTAACTGTTATTAGTTTAAAGAGTTTAAGGATGTACAAGCCTCTCTCTTGAGAGACTACTTTTCTTACAGAAATTCATTATAACCTCTCAAATGTTCTGACTCAATATATCTGACAAGTTAATAAAGTATTAATTTAGATTTATATCCTGCATTTATGTTGTATTACATTTAATTTATATTACTCCATAATGCTACCGTCTCCTTTTTTTCCACAACAGTCTTGTGAGGTGAGTTGGGCTGTGACAGAATGACTAGCTCAAATATTAAATCAAATTGTTATCTCCTACTTAGAGACTGTTAGTGTGATGGAATGTAGTAAGGAGATGGATTTCCAGGAAGAAGAAGATAGATTTCAGAGGAATAAGAGATACCTCAGACCAGATGTGTGGATCCCCTCTCTAATAGCTCACAGAGAATATTGTAGGTGCAAATAGTAGAGTGCTCAGTCTGGCAAGATTTTGTCTATAGGCATAAAGAACTAAGCATAGAAGAATCACCACGTGTCGTTCTTGGTTTTGGGCCTGATAGTCTCTAGGCTTTGTATAATGATTCCCTCATGTCTTCAGCAACATATAATTTTCTATTCCACTAAAGAGCTACGTTTGCCGCTTACTGTACTAGCTGAGCTGAAAAGGCAAATATGATGTTTTGAAAGAAAGCACTAAGGAAACATGCTGATACCATACTCTGTAGCATCTAGATGATCCCATCTTGGTGTATTGATTTACTAGAAGAACAGATCATGGACTTCTTGTTACTATTATTATGGTTGGTTGCATAACCAGATTTGGCATTTTTATCCATCTATTGAGTTTTTCTCAAGGACTGGGGATAGGCAGATGTTATTGTTTAATAATATTAAATATATTGTCACAAGATGTAAGCTGTTCCAATAAAGCTGCCTTTTGCAATTGACTAACGGTGATTTTGGCAATGCTGATGGTATTCAAGTGGTGCTCCAGATGTTTTGTGATTGCACCCAAAGCACCTATTACTATTGATCCTCCTTCGCTTTTATTTTGCCACAAGTCACAACTACTTTTCAGGTCTTTATATTTTGTGATTATTTTCTGCAGTTCATTGTCTTCTATTCTGCTGTCTCGTGTCCATTACCCAGGCTTGTTTTGTCTGTCTTATAAACAATTATTACGTCTGGGTTGTTGTGTGGAAAATTCTTGTCTGTTTGAGTACTAAAGTCCCAGAGCAGTTTAACTTCTAATTATTTTTATTATAATAATTATGGTTAGTTATATTATTATTATTAGCATTAGTAATATTTCAAGATAAATCAAGCAGTATTTCCACACACTGCATTTGGCAAATTGAAATTTTAAAAGTCTAGCCTACTATTCTCTTTCATTTATGCTATTTGAGAATGAGCTATTAGTAAGGATAAATTAGAGAGTGAAGATGCTATTCACTTGACTGTCTTCTTTTATTGTAGTTATCCGGGCCAAGGTAGTGGGCAAGAAACTTATGAAAGATGGACCATTTGGGACAATGAGATACACTGTCAAACAAATGAAGGTGAGTGAACAGATGCCAGTCATATTTAGTTGAAACAACAAAACATTTTCAGAGATCATCAGGTAAGTCGTTCAATCCCCGGAGCTCATATATATCCCAAATAATGAATGACTTGGATAATTTTGTAAATAAGGAAAGGTGATTTCCCACATGTAAGCTATCCTTTTTTCTCTGTGCGGTATTGTGCTAATTTACATATACATAGGAATACCTAGCTATTTGTGTTAAGTGATTCTTTACAGTTTGACAAATGTTTAATTTTTCAGGTGTATAGAAACAATTGTTTATAATTTGTACTCATTAACAGTTTAGTGAAATAAGTCTTTTCTACCATAGCCTTAGAAGTAGGAGGAATCCGACTCTCCCTAAAAGTAAAAAGCAGATAATAATTTTATGATTAAAAATTACTGATTTCAGCACAGAATCTTAAGTGTAGTCACCTAATTCCATCTGACTAACAGGAATTAGATGAAAATAGACAAACATTTTTGCAGTCAACAGTTGAGTATAGAAAGAAGTATTAGGAGAATATGGGAGTTTGATCTTTTGCTCCCGCTCCTTCTGTTTGCATTATATTCCAATGGAAAAATGTTGGCTTAGGAGAGAAGTAACATCATGACTTCAGTGAAATGGGGCTAGATTAGTTTCTTCTTACTTACCATTGTTAACTTGTCTTGCCCTGCTCTGCCAGATGGACCAGGTGTGTGTATACATATTATATATTTACCACTTCCTTCTATAAATAATTTAAATGAAGCTTAATTTCTTTTTTTTAATCATTTGAAGGGAAATATTCTTCACAAATTCAACCCTTGACCCATAATCTCATCTGTCTCCTTGAGTTCTAAGTCTATAGAATGAAGTAATAGCTAAATGTACCCTGTAGTCATTATAGATATTATATTAAAAGGCATTTTAGGTTTCCCACTAGGAGATAGGAGAAAAATAACTAATAAAACAAAACAGAGTTTTCCTAATACTCATATACTCAACAGATTGGGTAAGTATAGTAGTGATATTAAAAGAGAGTAGAAAAGGTTTGGTAGGTTGAGAAAATTTCACCAATTAGTTATAGGCAACATCCTGAAAGCAGGAAGATTTTACACAGAAGAAAAGATATATTGGTCTGTGGGGTTCTTGGCGCTTGGTTGTATTCTTGCAAACATTTCACTACTGGCACTGATGATATTACCTAGTTGGGTAATGAAACATCTACAAGAAAATAACCAAGGTTAGAGAGTACCAAGGACCCCACAATTCAAATCTGAGGTACAAATATTATTTTCTGTTGATACATTAGTTTAATGGAAGGGGTATTTTCTTTATTTATTGCTTGACTTTATGCATTTGATGCAAGTAAGCAGCTCCTAGTGGAGCAAGTACATTTACTGAGGCAGGATAGGGATGTTAAAATGACAGTTATTTCGTGCACAGTATTCCTTCATGCAACCTGCCTCCTACCATTAGATTTTATAGAGATTGTATTCCTTGTCTAGGTTGCCTTATAATGTTTCAATTTTTAAAAAGCCTGTTCTGCATAATAAAATTGAACTTTATTATCATACATCATTCTATGACGGTCAAAATAGATGTTCTGCAATTATATGTGTATTTCAGTATACTCTAGATCACAATTTATGGAAACGTATTGAAACAAATGACTGATGTATTCATCGCATGTTATTTCATTAAGAAATACTGCTTAGTTTGTGATAGTGTGATGCAATGGTTAGGGAGATAGAATAGGATAGGGAGTTTCAGTTCTATTTTCAACCATAGCAACATAATAGTAATTTCAAGCCAGTTACTTATCTCCCAGAATATTATACCTCATTGGATTGTTGCGAGAATAAATGTTGAGGAAATAGTATTATTTAACCTGTCTTAGACTTTTGTAGCATTGATCGGTATAACAAACAAATTAATCTAAAATTGTGTAGAAAATAAGCTCCAAAACTGTTAATTGTTTTGGCAGAATGAGTTAATAAGTGCCCCATTTGTTGTTGTCTTTTTTGTTTTCCAACAAGTCTTGACAGTGAGAAACCTACGTGAAGCTCCTTGTGTAGAATTTAGAAATAATTGGACCCTTGAAGCCTGGTTAGATTTGACTTGCTCATTCTGAAGAAAAAAAAATATCTTTCCTCCTCCTTCACGTTGGCTCTTTTCTGCATTCCCTGTATAATAAACAGACTACACTTGGACCTGTTGCTCTGGACATTCTTTTGTTAACTGACCTCTTATGTAATGTTAAAAATCTGCTCTGGTTTATTTTTCTTGGCTGTTACATCTCAGTCATAAGATTAGTTTTATGTCTTTAGAAGAATGAGGATTAAACAAATAATAGACTTTGGCAGTGACTGTAGAAACCTGAAACATATTACACAAAGTAATTTAATGATTGAGCAAAATAGCCACTTGCCTGCTTCCTAATAACAGTAATTCTGTTTATCATCTTTCCATCCTAGTATAAATGCTGTGAGCAAGCAGAGATGGTTTTGTAGGCCATTACAAACCAGTGTTGACATTCCTCATTACCCTTGAGTAGAATTTTACCTTATAATGACAGATCCTATGAGTAGTAATGCCACCTTGATTGCTCTAACAAAAATACGAATCTGTGAGAACCCCCTGTTTAAATAGATCTGAGAATGGAACAAGTTCCACAAGATTCTGCTCAAGGCTAATAAATGTTGTCCGCTATTCTATACCTTTTGAAGAATTTACAAATTTTTCCAGAACAACAGAAAGCTAGATGCAACAGACAGTTTTTGAATGGAGTCAAGATATGTGTACTCTATAATTCTAAACCATTTACAGTATCTTAGCTCTGCTTCTTGGGATATTGGAAACTAGGCCAGGATTCTGGAATCATCAGTGATGCACATTCTTCTTAATATAAAGGCAGATGAGAAAATAGCTGGATAATGGAAAAAGTGATGGGTTTGGGAGTTCGTTTGTTTTGGTTGCACTGCATTTCATTCTTGTGTGTTTGCTCTCTTTTTGTAGATGTACAGAGGTTTTGACAAGATGCCACATGTTCAATACATCTACACTGAGGCCTCTGAAAGTCTTTGTGGAGTCAAGTTGGAAGTCAACAAGTATCAGTATATGATTACAGGTAAAAACATAACAAATTTTCTGTTATGACAAGCTTATAGGCTGTATCAGCTTCAGCTATTTTTAGAGGCTGAAGTTCAGCATCAGTGGGTACAATTTACAAGTTTTTATTCCAGTCATTATATTAAGGTTTATTGTCATGCATACATTAATCTGTTTTTCATTAACATGGTCAGATTTTAAACTAGAAATCCTAAAAATAATTAATGTATATCATTAAGAACCTGTTTTAAAGGGTGTGTGTTTAAGGCTTTTTAAAAACCCAGTAAATATTAGGACTTTCAACTCAGCTGGGAGTGCATTCCAAATAAATGAGGCAGCATATTTTAATCTACTCTTAATTACAGGTTAAGATATCTTCTTTCCCTGGGCTTTTTTTTTAATACTTAATAAGTATTATTTCTGTCTGATGCTGATGATGATTGGGTCTTTGTTTTTAATTTAATTTATCTGATTAATTGGCTTTTATTAGAATTGTACCAGTAAAATACTCCCTATGACAAATTATTTAATTGTTCTTTCTAAACTTACTATAATTGGAAATGTTGGGAAATTTTGCATTAGAAAAGGACAGTCTTTAATAAATTAAGAAATTATCTTGAGCTCTCAAATGAATGACACTGGAA
Organism: Oxyrhabdium leporinum; assembly: GCA_032468155.1. Classification (NCBI taxonomy): domain Eukaryota; kingdom Metazoa; phylum Chordata; class Lepidosauria; order Squamata; family Cyclocoridae; genus Oxyrhabdium; species Oxyrhabdium leporinum. The sequence goes on along the minus strand of JANHFL010010256.1, from coordinate 41,678 downwards.
TGGATAATTTGTGCCTATGTTTTGTAGGTCGAGTTTATGATGGAAAGGTTTATACTGGACTGTGTAATCTGAATGAAAAATGGGATCGATTGACCTTGTCTCAACGCAAAGGACTAAACCATCGTTACCATCTAGGTTGTGGTTGCAAGGTAAGAGATGTCTCTGCCAATCTGATATATTTGAAATGTTTATTATTTATTTAATCAAGGTATATAGTTGTATACTTGACACATAGTTCAGGGTGCCATTCATCATTAATAAACAACTCAATAAAAACAATACAATAAAACAAATAGTAAACATAATCCCAAACAGGAACACATAAAATGCTGTGAAAAATTTATCCTAAGCTCATACCACTCCTGGATGCAATGCCAGTGAGAAAAAAAAGCACTTTAATACTTTTCAAAAGGAAGATAGGAGCAGGTCCAACCAAATTTTGGGTGGGGGGATACTCTTATTAAGGGCAAGGGAAGCCACAGAAAAGGCCTGTCTCCTGGGTTCAACTAGATGATGTTGCCAAATAATGAGACCGAGAGAATGTCTGTCTTGTCAGATCTTGCTAGATGTGCAGGGATAGAGGGATAGATCAGGGATAGAGGATTGTGAATGTAACAGCCCTGTGCCATGAAGGGCTTTACTGACACCTAGAAGTACAATGGTAAACACTGCAGTTTGTGAAGTAGAGATGCTACATGAGTATGCTGAGGTATATCAGTAACTACCATACTTCTGCTCTCTGGACCAGTTGAAGCATTTGAATAGTCATTTAAGTATGGCCTCACATGTAGAGCATACTGAGGTAGTCTAATTGTGAGATGAATAATGTACATGTGAGGATAAACAGGTACTCCTGACCTAAAACTTGCATAAGATGGAGTTGTACAATGTCCCTTTGCACTATAGCTGTCATCTGCTTTTCATGCAGGTGTTGTGAGTCTAGGAGTACTTCCAAATTGCTCACAGTTGAGTAGTGCAACCCTATCCAGAATCAAAAATTGAGCAATGTCTAGTTCTGTGTCAATGGGTGACCTCACCAAGTGATTTCATGTAGATGTTAAGCAGAAATAGGGAAATAACTACTGCTTGAGACACCTCACAAAGTAACAGCCATATGATGATTGAAGGCGAATATATATGTCTCAGGATAATGTTGCTGAATCCAATCAGGGTTGCTCACCGGTGACTGACCCAGACTGGATCCTGTAACAGCCATATCTCTGCCACTTACCAATATTGAATGGAACTGGCTCCAGATGAAGGATGAGAACAGTGTAGCACCCTGTTTCTGCCTCCCAATCTTCTGAACTAATCCAAAAAGATACTATGATACTAAGATACTATGATTAATATTCTGGGATGAATGGTTCTAAAAGGCAACAAAAAGGAATTGTACTGCTTGGTGAAAATCTGAGAAAGAAAATGAGGCCTGCAAGCTCCAGGAACTTATTATAATGTTGCTCTCATTTGAAGATTAGGATTTCCAAACTCAATAAATCATCAGATGGTTTAAAATATTGAAAATGAGATAAAATGGATTGAAATAATTCTTTACCTCATGACTAATCTAGTGATATATTCTACTTTTTGTATATGACAATAGCAATAACAATAGTAGTTAGACTTACATACAGGTTCACAGTGCTTTACATTCCTCTCTAAGCAGTTTACAGAGTCAGCATATTGTCCCCAACAATCTGGGTCCTCATTTTACTGACCTCAGAAGGAATGGCAGCTGGCAGTCAGCAGAATTAGCCTGCAATACTGCATTCTAACCACTGCGGCACATGGCTCAGAAGATATATATGAGCACAAAAGTTAATTATACAGTCTTAAAGTGTCTGATTAATTCAACACCTTTGTTTTGTTTTGCTTTGTAATTACAGATTAAGCCCTGCTACTATCTTCCTTGCTTTGTGACCTCCAAGAATGAATGCCTCTGGACAGACATGCTTTCCAGCTTTGGTCAACCAGGGTACCAGTCAAAGCATTATGCTTGCATCAAACACAAAGATGGCTACTGCAGCTGGTATAGAGGATGGGCACCTCCTGATAAAACCATCATCAATGCAACTGACCCCTGAAATTCCCTTTGTCCTTCTTTCCTGTTCTTTTCTTCCCATGTGGCTGAGCATTCTTTGGACACTAACGCATATTTGATCATGATGGCAACCATGATATTAGTGCCTGTTTCTTGCAATTTTTAGCACTTCGAACTGTTGTGATTTTTAAATCTATGCTGTCTTAACTCTTTAAAATTTATCTTTTAAAACATTGCTCTCATCCCATGTTGATCAAATATTTATCTGGTGTGTGAACAGAAGTTCCCAGATAATCAAGGGAGCTTTTGCTTAAAGTTTTTATAGCACTATACATATAGCAATATATATTTTTGTAGGAAAACACAAATCTCAAAAACTTCCTGATTAAAATTCTATTCCCTCCTCTCCTTTCCTCTGCTGCTGTTTTATTCTCACATTCAGTTCTCAGAGCAGGTAGCTATGAACGCAGCCAGTTGGGATTAATCACCATTGTGAGCCACATAATGAAGGGATGCAAAGAAAGTCATCATGCTTATACAGAATGGAATGTGGAGTATTTGGGAAAATACCCTTGCATGAATTTAAAAGATTGCATACTTCAAAATGCCTGTCCATTCCAATATGAATGTAGAAATTTCATGGCAGTTCTAGGCTTGCACAAAACATAAATTTCTTTAAAAAAAATCAAAATCAACTAAAATGAAGCTAATACATTTTCTAAATACAAATGTGGAACAAACCTGTTGAGAACCAAATCAACACCAGATATTTTTGTGGCTTTGATGTGAATGTAAAACTGCTTCTTCAATATTTGTTTTACATACAACTTTCACAGAATTTTGTGGCAAGGGGACAAAGTTGGAGCACAGGAGGAAAGAAACAACCCTCCCTGGGACATATTGATGTAAGAAACTAGCTGCCCAAACACTGCTTTTGCTGAACAAAAATGTATATAGATATAATGATATAAGCTATCTTTGACAGGGCATGATTCTATTTCATGCTATAAGTATGAAAAGTTTCATGCTTTTGTTTCAAAAGAGCAACCATTCACATTCCAAGTCATTAGTTACTATTTTGTTTCTTTAGTTCGAAAGCTACTGGAGTTCCAGTAATTTCTAAAGCAGTGATAATAATCTGTTTTTATTCCCTTCCCTGTATGTGTGTTTTCCTTCTTGCCATCAAAATAAGGGCCAATGTAAACAATTGTTCTAAGACTGAAATATTTCCCTGGTCCCCTATCCCCTTCCCTTAAAAATATACAATAGAACGGTGTTGTAAAAGTGCCTTACTATTGTATGAATACTGGTCAGCCTGTACTTTGAAAAACATTTAATTTTTTTCATAGTTTTTCATGATGCGGTATTTTGTAAATTCTGTTATATAGGAATCTTTTCATAATACTTTATTCTCCTGTGAATATTGGCAAGGCAGTGAAAGATCGCTTCTTCATAATATTTTCCTATTCATTAATAGTGTGTTTATCAGTAGGCACAGTGAAAATAGAAGATGGGCAGGGAATATATTAAAACCTAATTTTCCAGCCTTTAATATAATTCTTAAAGAACTAGATCTGTTAACTAAAATATTATTTTTAGGCAGATTATTATGTATTCTACTGTTGACTACAGTTAAACAGCCCTATGGTTTGGGTTCACTATGCTTTCTAGCAGTAAGGAACTGGCTATTCTGCTTTCACTACAGTCTTTATTACTATTATGAAAAGGTGTAATATAAAAATCTTTTAAAAGTAATTTAAGAACGAAGTTTCTATTGGGGTTGGCAACTGCATAATTTACTGAGACCGTAGAATGGGGTGAAGGTTAATACACTTACTACAAGCACACGTTCTGTCCTTTTGTGCTATAATTTGTCTTAACATTACTTTCTGTCTTCAATTCATTCCTCCTAAAAAACAGAGCTGCCATAAGTTCAAAACTGTTCTATAATATAATCGAAAAATGCACCTAGTTTTCTCCTTAGTTGAACTGAATATGTTTTTGTTACAGAGAGGGCTTAGTATTATCGATAGAGCTTCCACAATCCAAAAGAGATGGCTGAGCAGGAATGAGGACACACAAACACAGAAATCTATCACAACCTCATTGCAGATCCATATACCACATGGTTTCAGAAAAATATCTGCTATATTTTCCACAACAGTATTTTTATGTTTATAAAGTACGGTGTAAATGTTGCTAACAGTAGATTCAGAATTGTTTCCATAAAAAAGACTAATTTATATTGCAATCAGCCAAAATCATAAAAGCCAGCAATATGAATTGCTCCCTTTCTAGAGACAAACTTGATTTAAGCTCAGATTTTAAAGGCAAGAAGAAAGCAGCTGTGTCAGATTTTGATCTCTCCTTTCACTGAATGGCAGCTCTAGATTATTTTCACTTATTAAGGTCATACCTGAATCGCCATAATACTGCAGTCAAAAAATGGTGAAAATCTCTCTTATGCTATGAAAAAACATGTTCTTATTCAAGTTGTAATGTATCTCTGTATTTGTAAGAAATAAAATAGCATACCCATCCAATAAAATATATTTCTCTATGTAGGTGTTCTGTTGTACACCACAGAAGAAAGAGTTATTTGAGGAAGAGTGATAGCTCAATCAACAATCCTCTCCTACAGGGTGGCTTGGTTCTTTGTTTTGTTTTAATAAGGAGGCAAAAAGAGAGGGGGGAAAAACCCAGCAAAAAATACATTTCTTTTGGGATGCCTTCAAAGTTTTCAGTGCTGAAACTTACTTTACAATATTTTTTTAAAGAAAAGTTAGCCATCCAAAGTTTGGTACAAGATGGGTGACTATATAAATGTTTTAAGCAAACAAATAAAATATGGGGCTTTTTATCAATCCCATTGTACAAACTAATGTGGGATTTGAAATGGTAGTCTGACTCGTGTGTTTATCCAGTACACTTGTCAGCAAGATGCCCCGAGTCCTTAGTTTTGTATTTGATGTATGGGCCTGAGCCTTTTTTGTTAAAGTCAACTGATGTCTTTCCACTGATTCCAGAAGTTATAAGACAGGATATGTCCAATTATGAACTCATCTGCAAGGGATTCAATTTAGCATGTCTTTTTTCTTCAGAAGGGAGTTGCGTTACATTTGATGGAGGTTATTCTCAGGAAAAGCATGCATATGACCGCAGAATTAGAAACCCTACTGATTCCAACTCTTTTTTTTTTTTTTTTGAAACAGGCCTAGGACTAAGATGTAAAGAATTGTTTTATTTTTTTGTATTACCATTGTTAGCAATTATGAACACTAGAGCGGAAATAAATGCAATCTAGGAGAAAGCTCCTCCCAAAAGGAATGTATTTTTTGCTTAGTTTAGTAGCACTGTTTACAGTTTTCCTCCTTGTTTTGTTATTTATAAATTTTATATTCATTGAATGTATATTGTCTTTTAAGGTAATAATGTTCACTTTTTATAGTGTACTTTTATTCTAAACAATAAAGTGTTTTATTTCTTACCACAGATATTCTATCATCTCTGTTTTAACTCATTTTGCTCTATAAAAAGGTATCCAACTGAATATTGTTGGCAATAACAAGTACATTGCTGATACGTATCTGATAGTTTTTTTTTACAGGCAAATTTTATCTATGTTTGTCATATTTAAGTTGAATGCATGTACACAAATAACCAAATCCCAATAAATCACCAACCTAAATTGTTCCCAGCTTTCACATTTACACATTATTAGCACTACTTGTGTGAAATAGAATAATATATGCGCAATCCATATTACCTACCTACAAAATGAAATGTCTGGTAGGTATACTGTTGCAAGCAGTCTTCTATCTGGCAACGTGGAACTATCTTCACACTCGGGGATCTTATCAACCCAATGGTTAGTAGTAAGGTTGTGATTCATATCTGTTGCTCAATAGGCTGACCTAGGCTACATAAAGCAGCCCAACCATTGTGTTCAGAACATTTAAACTGATGTCACTTAAAACCAGGTATTTTGTTCTGATCACACACACAAAAAATCCTAGTACCGTACAGGCATTTATTCAGCTCAGAGCATTCAAAATAATGTTCCATAAGGATGGAACATTTCAGACTGAAAAAATGTGCATATTCCTGGCCAAAACAATATATGATGGATCAATCTTGAAATTTTATTTAATTACTCTTGTAGATGCTAACGAAGTTTTTATAGAGAAAAAAAAATAGCTTGGGTAATATGTGGCCGTCACAGTTCCCCAAATTATCATTAGCCATGATGTGAGGTCACCAACATTTAAATACTAAAGGTTTAGTATCTCCTACTTATTTGTCTGTGTGTATATATATATACATACATACATACATACATACATACATACATACATACATACATACATACATACATACATACCATTAGCTCACTAGTCCATCTATGCAGTATTATGCCTACAATATAAGTCTTTTCTAGCTTAAAAAGCAGAAACTTCCTATCTAGGAAAAGAAATTGGAAGGTTTTATAATAAAATTATACTGCTTTAGTATTTGCCTTATTCAGAGATCCTGAAAAATTATAGCTGTTTAAAACAAGTTTCTGAAAGTTACTTTAGTTAGTACTTTATATCGCAGAGTGAAATTCCACTCTGACAATAATTTACAAAGATGTATGGATCCTAAATTAAACCATTTCCCTAATGTAGCCCTGATGGAATCAGAGTGTGTACTTTTCCAGATTTGTATTCCTGGAATTTTACAAGGGCAAGTTATGAATGGACTCAAGCAATAAAGAAAGGAAGTCCTGGAGCAATGCAGTTGGCACAAAAAAATAATTCCAAGGACAAAACATTTTAATACATACAATTTTCTTAAAAATGTATTTTTATTTCATTGCATGTTATTTTCCTTATTGAGATGTAAATAAAAAACAACATATTTTGCTTCTTGACTAATGGTGTACATTTCATCGCTCAGAGATGCCCCACTATAAAATATTTATATTTTATATGAATCCACCTAAATATATGTAGGTGGATTTGACTAAAACATTGTTTAATATTTTTCATATACTGTTTTAATCTTAAATATAGTTATGTTAAAACATACTCTTTCACAGGGGTGTCAAACTCCAGGCCCGGGGTCTGGATTCGGCCCAAGGGATGATTAGATCTGGCCCGTGGGGCTGCCCTGGAAAAAGCGAAGAGCTGGCCCGTGGTACCTCTGCCAGTGAAAACGGGTCGCACGTGGCCCTCCCAAGCTCTGTTTTCGCTGTCAGAGGTTTGCATGAGGCCATTGCAGCTGAAACTGGAGTTTGGGAGCCCATTATCGCTGGCAGAGTGCTCAGGCCACAACCTGCACCCCCGACATGAGTGATGTTGAGCTGACCATGCCCCCCTACCCCCCAAAGTCAGAAACAACCTTTATGTGGCCCTCAATGAAATCGAGTTTGACACCCTGTTTTTTCATATCTAGGGAACATGACAGTCAATTTAAGAGAATTTGGAGATAGCAGGAAATAATTGGGAGGGTCAAGGTGTCCATGGGGAATTCCAAAACAAGCATTGATCTGCTGCTGTGCAAGGTCCCCTTGTATATTCATCATGACATCTCATCCATGCACAAAAGGGGCAGAATCTGCTCTGTTCGGTTACAGTTCTTTTGTTATTTTAATGAAATTGGGTTCTGTGGAAGCCACTGGGGAGGGTAAGAAAAATTACATAGAGTCTTGAGTATTTCCAATACTCAGTCCTTCCATTCTTGCACCATGTAATATTACTAATATTATCTACCCATACCTATTGCTTATTTTGAGCAACATGGTGATACAAACTGATAATAATAGCTATCAGTCAACACAAAAGATATGAGATGAAATGCTGCTTCTCATAATGTTACTGATTATTATACCTAACTCTGTATAGAATGAGTCAAAACAACCTTACAAAGTTTTTGATACATTCTCAATCTCTTTTTAATAACATACTAGACAATGACCTGTTAGGTCATTGTTTCAAAGAAATTTCTTTACCTACATTGACTAACCATAGGAGGGGAAATTGTGGAAGAAGTAGAGGCAACTTTCAACTTCTTGGGAGCAACTTATGGGAATGACTTTGGACTTCCCGCTGCTTACCCATTGTGTTTGCAGGAAAAGTCACAAATAACATCACGCTATAACGTGGTTCACTGTGATATAATTGCGAGCTGGGCACTTGAGCACCTAGATAGCAATCCTGCGACCATAGTGATGGAGCAATGGCTTCAATTTCATGAACTAGTTGCGGGTGCCCCTCATTCAAGTGCTGTTTAATTTTGAATGCTGTGGTCAAAAGTTGAGGAATACTTGTAAAAAACTCTTTTTTATATAATGAGAAAAGAAAGCTGGACTTTGCAAATAATTTTGCAAAGGGAGCCAGTGAGTGACAATTTTCAACTTTCAACTAGTAATATGGATATTGCAGTAGTGTTACAACCTTAAATACATTATAAAGTTATCCTGTACTTTAGTTCCTTACTTCCTAGCTCCCCCCCGTCTCCTCTGTACACACACACCTACACCTACACACACACACACACACACACACACGTCAGACTGAATGTTGAATTTGCTCAGATAAGAACTCTACAGTCCAACATAGCAAGCAACATCTGTATTTAATGTGTTCCACATAGCATGCTGATATCATTCAGAAGATATGGCAATGCACTGGACATCCTTAAGTTCAACATTGTAGTCAAGCTTCTGGGAAACCTAATAATCCTCTGTCCTTGCATTACACTTGCATTCTTCTCTATGGCCAGCAATACTTTCCTTATAATACTGAGAAATGTGTTGTTTTATATTATAATAAGTCGTTGATCAGGAGTATGTACTGGCAACCATAATGAAACTAAATATTGGGGAAATTAGGGCTATCATAAACCAGGCCTGAAAGTATATAAAAGTTATTGATGAGAAGAAAGTGGAATGAACATTTCCTTGAAGGGGAATGACTTTGCCTCTGAATTTATGCAATCTCAGTTTCTTTTGCAAAACATTGTACCACTGAAACAAAGAAACCAAGTTACTTACCATCTGTTTATGACTTGGGAAGAATGTTTGTTCTACAAGAGGGAATTTCTCAGGACCCAATGAGCTGACAATCTTAATTAGTTGAGAGAACTAG
>JANHFL010010256.1:0-32407 GCA_032468155.1 Oxyrhabdium leporinum | reverse complement strand
AACGAAGGAACGAAGGAAGGAAGGAAGGAAGGAAGGAAGGAAGGAAGGAAGGAAGGAAGGAAGGAAAAAGAAGAAGAGGAATCACTAGGGAGCAATATTGCAAAATGGACAAACATCAAATACAAATAAACATGAAGAGTTATGTCTCTGATGCCTCATGTTTCATCCAAAATATTTGTTAATGTATGATTGTTGTCAATCATACATTCTGTAACTACACATTAATAGTAATAATAATGCTTGCTGAAAATCCTTTTGATTATATGCATGCACGTATATAACACAATCTTAAAATTATGTCAGGTTTTGAGTTTAAACCAGCAAACATCCAACATCCATCTTCTGTTTATGCAAATGATATGATTGCTATTTCTCCAATCCCAGTCTGAAATCTCTACCGACTGTTTATCACTATAGCTGCCTTTGAGTTGTCCACGCTGAAGGGGCTGGCATACTACAGTCCTTAGGCGCTTACTTCAAATTGGCCTCTAGTTGTAAGTACTTAATGAGATGTTAATTATATTTTGGATTATATTTTGCACGGAGCTTTATCCTTGCTGGAAAACTGAAGTGCTCATCCTCTATATATCTAAAGAGATGCAGAAATAATACAGGAAAATTTCTTAAAATTATATCGTGATCTTTTAGGAATGGCACGTGTCATTACAGAAAAGTTTTTTTGTGTGTATATGCCTTAAAATCAGTGTTTACTTCTGGAGACTGCCTGAACAAGTCACTGCAGTTTTCTTGGCAAGGTTTCAGAAGTGGTTTGCCACTGCTTCCTTTTTTAGTACTGAGGGTGAGTGATTGGCCCTTCTCACAACTAACTCAAATATCTGATTATAAAACAAAGCCAAACATCCTGTTTTATCTATTTTAATGAAACAGTTTATAAATCAAAGCAAGTCCCCCCCCAACTAAAGTCCATATTCATATAGATTAGCAAATATGCAGTACTGTAGCTTATTTTCACTTAATAAAAGGGAAATAAGTAGTTAAAATAGTTCAGATTTCTGTATGACTGCAAATTCATAGGAACACATTATTATAAATGATAATATGTTCTATGTCAATCCTATCCACATTAACAATATGCCACAAGAGGGTGACAACTCAATACGAAATATATTTCATGGTGATGGTCTATATAAGCTTTCATGTTTATTATTTTATTGGAAGTGCAGCAAAGAATTCAGTATTTTATAGATAATATTTTTACCCTAATTAGACGATAAAGGAAATTAAACAGAACTTATTGCATATAGCGGGAATTGCAATCTACTGCAGTACAGAAGGGGTTTTATTCTGTTTGGTTTGCTTTGGTTTTTTCATGTCTAAATCAAGTCTATATAATTATGAGAAATGATACAATATCTAGACATTTGGGGATTAATGTATAGATACAGGCCCTGAACAAAATATTCAATTAGAATTGTGTCTTCAATTTTCATGGACATTGAAATGTTCTTAAAATGCAAAAATTAAATTAAAAATTAACACAGGAAGATTTTAGTGATCATTGCTATATTTCTGACATAGAAACACTGGCACTTCTTCAGCCTTCTAGGCTCTGAGTCCCATGCTTGTGTATCTACTCAGTAGAATTACAATATGCATTTAATTTTGTAATCTGTAAATTTCAGTTTTGTAACCCATACATACATAAAGTGCATGTGTACATGCCAACACAAAGATGATGTCAACTTCGAACCAAACCTGGCAGCAGCCATTTTTCTGTTCCTCAGTTGCCACACAGAGGGGGAAGAGGGAAAGGAGGTTGGAATGCCTCACTAGACACAATAGAGAGCTTTCTCGTGGAAACCAAGGTCATCTCTACTGGCAACGGATAAGGTCAGGGAAGGAGTACCTGCAGAGTCGCCAATTAACCCAATTGGCCAATGTGACCTGTGACACTTGGAGATGGGGTTATTATTTGAATTATACTGAAATTACAGGAAAGATTTAGAGTTGGTTTTCCTTTAAAGCCGTGCTGATATGATGTACTCAATAAAGATCTCTGCAGAGGATTCTAGTCTCAGAGTTATGATTTCCTTGGGTTCATTAACTGGAGTCTTGACAGATGACCTATGTGATTATATATGATTATATCTCTGCTCTGAATTTGTTTAAAATATATAGAGAAAGCAAGAGTGTTCAATCTGGGTGGGTGGCGCAAGCAATTATACATGATCTCAGATATGCCAAGGCCACCCTATGTAAAGTGGGCAAGATAAAGATATAAATGAGCAGGGCCAGTAGAAAATTGAATTTGATTAGTTAAATTAATGGAATTAAATTAAATTATCAAATCAAATCAAATGGAAATACAGGCTCAGTATATCTGTCCCAACATAAAACTGAATAATACAAGTAAGAGTAATGAGATAGCAATAGCACTTAGACTTATATACCGCTTCACAGTGCTTTACAGCCTTCTCTAAGTGGTTTATAAAGTCAGCATATTGCCCTCAACAATCTGGGTCCTTGTTTTACCAACGTTAGAAAGATGGAAGACTGAATAAACCTCGAACCGGTTAGGAGCGAACTCCAAACTGCTGGCAATCGGAAGTCAGCAGAATTAGTCTGTAATACTGCATTCTAACCACTGCACCACTACTCAGATCTTGAACCCAAGGAATTAGATGAAGAGTGTTAGGTTTCAGAGCCTCTGAATGTCTTGTTCCTCAATGGTTCATACATGTGAAGCATCCCATGGTCACACAATTGCCACTTATGTGCTTTCCAATTGGCTTGCGACAAGCAGAGTTAATAGAGAAGGCAGAACTGAAACCATAAATTTTGGTCATTTGATGTTTTATTTAACAACCACAGTGATTTGTTTAAAAACAAAAGGGGGAGTGAGGTTGTCAGCACATCTCATTCAGGTGATGTTTAACTCAGTGATTATGGTGTTTAGGCTCTTTGGATGACTTAGATTAGGGGTGTCAAACTGAAGTCCCACGGGACGGATGTGTCATGTGCAGGCCATGCCCACGGCAGCTCTGCGAAGGGAAAAAACGTTACAATATGTCATGTGACGGCAATGTGACATGGTGAGTTTGACACCTGTGACTTAGATGACTTAAAGAGAGCCATCAAAACAGAGTGAAAAACAGGACGAATACATACAGATATATGTCCTAATCCTACCTCTTAAAAAATATACTCTTCACACATACAAAGACCCTTTCTGTGTACATATGAATTATTTTTAATGAGAGTGGCTATAATAGTGGAATGTTGAAAATGTGATTATGTTGTACTTTCTCCACCTTCTTATACTCCTGTGAATTAGGGAAACATCTGCCTGGACCTCTTCTGCATATTTTCTGTCCTTGTGGATTTACAATATGTTTTATCCTTTGTTGCTTTAGTAACCGAGCTTGCATATCTTCTTCAAGGTCATCTTCCTCTCTCTCCACAGATTTTATGCAATGCCACTCTGCAAATTTATATTTTTACTTTAGCTACTGTCCTTTCTTTGACAAGGTATTTGAACACTATATGTTTCCAATAAAATGAATTCATGCAGAAATAATTAAACTATTGTGTATTCTCTATAGTTTTTCAACTATTATGATGACAGTTCTTTAGTTAACCTGAGACAGGGTGATGGTGGTAGCAATTTAGAATTTCCAAGAATTAAAAAAGAACTTCAAAATAGAGCTTGTCAAAGAAGCAGAAAACCACAACATATACCCTAAAAATATTTTTGTCTTAATTCCCAGCTATACATTATTCCCTTTCAGGATAGACAATGTTATTAAAGATGAAGAAAAGGATTTTCTAGAACTGATGAAATGAGACATTTTGTGCTGAGATGGATTAAACAGCTGAGAAATTGCTTTGTTTGGGGAAGTAAAACAACTGTATTATTTACTGAAATCTTCAGTACTGATAAAGAATTTGATTTAAGTTTTTTAAAAATATTTTGCACTAAAAGTTGACTTTCAAATTCCTTTGTGTACATATATACCTAAATAACTCCCTTTTTATTTCATATGAGGATATTTAAAAGTATCACCTACCACCCAGGGTTTGCTGCAGAAATTGTAGATAGAGAAAAGTGAATTGACACTGTGGACCCCACCATACTGGAGGCCAATGATAAGGCTGCGAAAGTCTTCTCCTAAGGCCATGCTGTAAGCATGCTGACGGATGAGAACAAAATCAGGCTTGAAAGATCTAGGAGAAAAAAACCCCAAAGAATACATTTATGGTAATAGTCAATAGAATCCTCCAATTCCAATCTGTTTTTTTTTTCTTTTCTGATTCTTCCTCTTCTGACAATTTCTCAAATTTCAAACTAAGTATTCATTACAGGTTTATATTAAAAACATCATTTAAACTTTCATTGCCTACAGCAGGGGTGTCAGTCTTGATTTCATTGAGGGCTGCATCAGGGGGCTGGGTGGGCATGGCCAGGATGGGTGTGGCCAGCTTGACATCACTTGTGTCGGGGGCGCCTGTGGTGGCCAGAGTGCTCTGCCAGAGAAAACAGGCTCCCGAGCTCTGTTTTCAGCTGCAATGGCCTCCTGCAACCCCTCTGCCAGCAAAACGGAGCTCCATTTTCACTGGCAGAGGCACTGTGGTCTGGTCCTTCCCTGTTTCCAGGACAGCCCCATGGGCCAGATCTAAGCACCCCGTGGGCCAGATTTGACCCCTGGGCCTTGAGTTTGACACCCCTGGCCTACAGCAACAGAGTTTTAAAACTTTGAATACATTTCTTATATATAATCCATTAGCATTTCATGCCACACTAGAATGTTCTGTGATAAGATCTAAATATATTATTTTAGTATAAAAAAGTCACCCAGAAGCTGTTCTCTAAGAATTTTGGATAGACCCCATGAGATTTTTTTCAATGTTCTGTACAGATGAAAAAAGACAGTTTCTGAATCTTTGGAAGTAGAAATTATTAACGTATATAAAATTATAACACCATTTCGTAATGCAGTGCACATGTTTATTTTGGAAGGTTTTTCCTGCAGAATACACCATTAAATAATCACATAAATAATGTTTGTTATACTCTCAGGAGCAAAAAAGATAACAGACTTTTGAGTCTAGCATCTTTATAGCCAAGTAAGTGAGACATCTTTAGAAGGGTCTTCAATTGTTTTTTCTCATTTTCTCATTTCCTTTCCTTGCAAATGTATACATTTTGAATGTAATTTTTTTTTTCTGAATGCTTCTACAATTTCAGCTATTCCTTATTCAGAGATTACTTTCAACAAGGCAGAGATAGCATTTAATTTGGTTGGATTTATATTAATGTGGTTTTAATTTAAATTTTAGGCACATTTTTTTCATGGCAAGAAACCTATGGAATCATAGATAGTGCTGTTATCTCCTTATTAGTCAACTTTATGTAACAGAGAAAAATATAATTGTAGTCTATTTTAACACCGTATTCCATGAAAGTATCTAAAATTAGTGCCACTTTATAGTATGTGCCACTTTGATATTCTAAAGGAAAGAAAGCAGTTAACTTAATAGGTAACCAAGTAACTAACAAGCCACTATAACCTTGGTAATTTTATAAAAGCAAGAATTGCCACATATCCTATCTGGCCTATGTGGTGTTTTTACAAGTCTGGTTCATCTCTCCTGTCTAGACAGAGCACAGAAATAACATACAGGAATTTCATTTGGCTTATTGCTCATTGGAAATTGGCCCAAATTTGCCAAATTCTCCATAATAAGGGAAGTAAAATGAGAATAAAATAAATAAAGGAGGAAGACCATTTTACACATACAAAACAGATTTCTGCTCTCAAGGAATCCTCATTTGTCTATTAGAGTTAAAGACTGGTATGTCTTAGCTGAGATTTTTAGTGACAAAAGTGCTGTATTGGAATTAGATTATTTTCTTAAATAGTGATTATTGGATTATTTTTCCAAGAAGAATAAACAATTAGGTGCAAAATTGTGACAAGGTATAAATTGCTGTGGCATTCTTGGCCTTCTCAAACAAACTGGGGGACGGACGGACGGACCAGGGACCGCAGCTACCTGAGATTTATAATATCTGAGAAAAGGCTTAAAATTTATGTGAAGAAATGAAAACACAGAAAAAAACTTTTTAAGCAAAATATTTCCTAAGGTAAAGCAACAGACTGGTTTCATAGATGGGGTTTATTTAGAATTAAGAATCCTAAATGTGTAACATACAACTCCCAAATATCCCGAAGTCTTCCATCCTTGTCTTAGGCAATATACTTTTTAATTTATTTCCAGGGTCAATTCAAGATTGCTTATTATTTTTGATTGCTTATTTAGTATCCTATGACTATCACTAAGTGTTGTATCTTATGATTCATGATGAATGTGTTTATGATGACTATGATCATGATTTATCACTTATATCTTTTATGTTCACTGAGAGCTTATGCACCGAAGACAAATTCCTTGTGTGTCCAATCACACTTGGCCAATAAAGAATTCTGTTCTAAGAGATTATTCGTTGTCTTTAGATTTATAACATTTAGGATAGGAAAAATAAAACAATATCCCTGCCTTATGTCCTTATTATATAGCCAGCCATCCTAAGAAGTGTATCACACAAGGACTTGAAATCAAGTATTTTAAGTAGCAGAATAACAGAGTTGGAAGGGACCTTGGAGGTTTTCTAGTCCAACCCCCTGCTATACCATTTCAGACAAATGGTTCAATTTCTTCTTAAAAACCTCCAGTATTGAAGTAGCCACAACTTCTGAAGGCAAGTCGTTCCACTGGTTAATTGTTCTCACTGTCAGGAAATTTCTCCATAGTTCTAGGTTGCTTCTCTCCTTGATTAGTTTCCATCCATTATTTCTTGTCCCGCAGTGCTCAAATTATGAAGTTCTACCCAGCAGTTTAGCTCATTTTCTATCCTAAGGCAATAAATGAATACTTTGCTGCTAGTATTTTATTTATGTATTTTCTACTGAATTATGTCATTGTTTTCTCTTTTAATCTCTTCACCTGAGATTTGTTGAACATAATAATGCCAAACTGAATGATAACAAAATTCAAGATTAAATACTTTTATAATTAAGAAATTATAATTAAAAGAGTGTGGTGGTAGGGAGACAATGTACAAGTCCCAGACTTGTACATTCTGGGTGCGAGGGGTATGGAAAAACGACAAAATATGCATCAGAATGCAAAATCTCTCCTTTATATTTTTGAGAGAAATTGCGATCCAAGTAAATTGGACCTTGCTTTGTGATGTAATTTTAGTCATTTTAGTGTCATGGTGGTTAAGAATGGATGACTATGTAATACAGGTCCTGTATGAAAATATATTATGTTCATTTCACCAAAGAATAAATAGCAAGTGAATGAAAAGAGAGAAGATGTAAAAGCTACTTGAAGAGTAAGAAAAGACATGTGTAGAATTAAGACTGCTTGATAGAATGAATAAGTAAAAATGGTGGAAAGGAAAAATATGAGGAAAGGATATTGTACAATGTGTACATATAGAGAAAAACATAGCTGTAAGAATATAATCAAAAATAGCAAGGAACTTAAATGTAATCCTGCAAAGACTAAAAGAGGCATCCAAATGCAGTGTGATTTTGATGAGGGAAATTAAAAACTGGAAATGGTTGAAAAGAACTAAAAAAGGAACTTCCACTGAATGAAGAGAACAAAAAATAACAGTGATGACATGATTCTGAAAGAAACTAAAGTGAGGGAATACTGGAATGGTAATTTCAGAGAGTTGTATTTAAATAATGATATGTTGATGAGTAGAATTCAAATAAATGCTACAGTTGTTAGAATCCAAGAAAAATAGATGAAAAGGAAGTAATTAATGCTGTGAGATTGTTGAAAAATGGTAGGGCTACATATATGGCTGAAGGAATCTTAAAATATAGAGTGACTGTAAAACTTGTTTGACAAGACTAGGAAGACTGTATCTGTCCCTAATGACTGGAAAAATGCTATTTTTTTCCCTTATACAAATGAAAAATTGCCAAAAGGAAATATAAAACTGCAATGGAATTAGTGTATTAGGCATGTTTGGTAGAGTTCTGATTAGAAGGATATAAAAACAAGAAGAAACCAATAAAACAAGAACAAGAAGGTCATGCGGGAATCTTTGTAATAAATGGCACAAAAATGTAGACTTTAAATTGTTACAGCTAATCTGGAATTCTAGTGCAACAGGTCATAACCCTGGCAAGATCCCCAATTAGACTGACAACAAGAATCAATGGGAGAAATCAGTTTTAATTAAAGAATGAATATGATTATATCAAGGAAACAGAACAACTTCTACCCTTTCCATTGTGCTGACAGACAAGTGATTGCTACTCAATAACTAGGATAAAGAATAAATGCTGTTAGGCAAAAGGGTTGAAATTCAGACACACAGCATCAAATGATTCCATTCTGCTGTATTTTCCTCCTTACTAGCTGGCATTGCTTTATCAGGCTCAGTTCTCCCATTTAAGCAGCTATACCTTCAGAATAATAATTACTCTTATATTTAATCTATTTTCTCTTGAAGATCCACAGAATCCCTCAAAGGTTTCTTCAGATTAATTATCATCCCAAGTAATTGATTCTGCTGAATACATTATAATAAATGTATTCATAATTTATTTTATCAAAATTTAGCTAACCTGATCTGAAAACCTTTCAAACTAACACATAAAGAGAGTCAGTCTGTGACTAAGTAGAATTCTTTGACCAAAATGTCACCTTCAAAACTCTTTTACACATCTGGTTTATTATACTCGTGGTTCAGTTTGCACATCTGAGTCCAGTCTTTCAAATATTTGGTACAGGTACATTTTATATGAAGGATATAAAAGTTTTCTGGCACTCATAGACCATCATAGGTACTCTTTTTTTAGCTTACTCTCCTTTGGGCTCTATGATCGTTTTCTTCTGAAATGATGAGTGTCATCTGGAGAAATGTCTTTTAATCTGTCACTTGAAATAGAATGCCCTCATCAAGGAGATTCACCTGAAAGCAATATGAATGTCTTTCAGTGACAGTTAAAGACTACTGACCTATTACCATGGTTCCCCACTAGTTTTGTTTTAAATTTTATGTTTTATTGCTGCTTATTGGATGTATTTTATTGCTCTTCTGTGCTGTGTAGCTGATTTTCTTTCTGGATAGAGGTGTGTGTGAGTGTATGAGTGTGTGTGTTTATTCTTAGCAAAAAAAACCATGATATAGGACAATACTTTAAGAAGCAGAACCTTAGACTGGTCAACTTGATTGTATTTATGACATTTATTTATTACCACTATCTGTTCAGATTTAGAAACTGATGGTTTTCTAGTTTCTACTGATTTGGGGCAAATTTTCATTTGGTTGAAATTATGGATTGGAGGATATTTCTTTGAGCAGCAAGAGGTCAGGGATTAAAGCACTGGACAGATCCATGGAGATTAATTTGAATACTATGAGAAAAGCATGAGAAATTAAAGAGGAGAAGGAGAAATAAGAAATCTTTCTAAAAGTTTCATTAGAAGTATGCTTTCATACTGACACTGCCAAACATCTCCCCTATCTACCTTCACCCATGTCTAATGTCTACCACATTACTTCAAGGGTAGTAACATAAGACAGATGTGTTGAGTGTCCCAGGGGCTAAATCATCATTGTTTTGACCAAATGCTCAGTGTTTGTAGTAATCTGCCAAATCAGACTTCTTTCATGGAGACAAAGGAATGGAAGGAACTGATTCCAGAGTTCCAAGGCCAGGTCCCTGAATCCCAGAATGTGAACCTGTGTCCTGAAAGTTACAACCAAAAGAAGGACTTTTATAATGAGCAAGAGGGAGAAATACAGACAGATATTTTGAATTATGTCTGGAGAACTATGAATAAAAGCGTTAGAGTTTCAAATTGGGCTTTGGCTTGAAAAGGGAGTCTCTGAAGACCTTTGGAGTGTAATGAAATATGAGAAAACAGGAAAATCCAGACAATCTGTAAGACTGGATTAACTTCAGGGGTTGTAAAAAAATATTGGGAAGACACAACTAAAGCACGCACTGGAACAGCTATTGTCTTCCCCCTCAAAAAATTCTAGATCTTGAAAATATTCATCAAATTGAAATTAGCAATCCTCACTGTAAAATAAATACATGGGTCTTAACTCAGCAAATCATTAAGATTATGAGGCAGTGAGAGAGGAAACTGTGGCAAACGGGAAGCCCTAGAAACAAATGGGGAAGACACAATAGAGAATGGAAGATGATCAGATTGAAATGTTACACTGTCCTTCTTAGTCATAATTTAAACTGGAGCAGTGTGAAAACATGCAAGAGGAAACTCCAATAAGGCATTTTGTTATGATGACCATGTGCCATCATTGGCATAATGTGCTAATTTGAAAATCTAAGGTCAGGATTTCCTCTTAGTTCTCTGATGGGAGGAAAGTATGGCAATAACTTGCTATGTGGATGATCTCTTTGCTTATATCTTTAATCTGCATATACTGTATTTCTCTCATTTGGTTTCTTAGTACCATTTATGTTCTGCGATATACTGTATTATATGATTATGTAATTGGCTATGGTGACCAATCAGAATTTCTTCTTCCGTAAGATCTTTAAGTCAAATCCATAGTTTAATGGCATTTACTGTATTTTTCACTCCATAAAATGCATCCCTCTCCCCCCCCCAAAAAAAAATAATGGGTGGAAATGTCTGTGCGTCTTATGGTGAATAGCAGCTTGGCCACAGCAGCGGGGTCCTTTTATAGTGCTGAACCCCGCCTCTTCTGTCTCTTTTCTGCAGTGCAGGAGTCATTAGGCAGAGCTTGCACATGAGAGGACACCTATCTGTGGTCCTCTCAGGCTCCGCTTCTGCCCTCACTACACTGCTACTCCATATTTGGCGCTCCATATTCACAGTGAGACGGCACTCCATATTCATATTTTTTTCATCTTTTCCTCCTTGAAACCTACGATACGGTATATCACCAAAGTCAGCAGGATTAATGGGCACATAGGTTCACAAAGCTAGAGACTATGAGTATACAAAAAGAAAGAAAATATGACTAAGAAAAAGAGTGCACAAACAATTGTTGGAAATCATAGGTGGGAGGTGCTATTTATTTATTCATCAAATTTATATGCTGCCCATCTAGCACTACAAAGAGATACCAGGAGGCTTTTAGCATACATGAAAATTAACACATGAACAGAAATATTGCTTTCAGATCAGTTGTAATGATCACAGACACAAATGTGCAAAACAACTCTTTCATATCCACGGAGTAAGGAAAAGGTGAAATGTCCTCAAATTTAGCTTGACTCTTGGGTATTACATAGATACCACCATGTTTGTTTCTTGGAAACACTAGTGGTTTGCTATTCCAGGATGTGTTTTTTTTAAAAGTTCCTGCTGTATCTACATCTCTAGTGTTTCCTGGTCATTTTCTATCTAAGCAGTAACTAAATCCAACTCTGCTTAGCTTCCAAATCAGGTAATGTAAGCATAATAGCACTTAGCTTGCAAAGAAAGCTGTTTCACTACTGCTAAGGGATTAGACTTGAGCAGATCAACTGAGAATGCAAAATTAACATCAACAACCAAGGCTTAGACATTGGTCAGTGTGGGAAAAGAAAGACTTGCTTTAATTCTCTCTTCTCTCAACCTCCTTTTGTTTGATTAAATACCATCAGGTCAGAATCCACTCTTGCCTACCACATAGACAGATTTTCTCTAAGATGATATGTCCTGACATTTTAGTTATATTAATTGCAAATGAAATATAGGTAGTCCTTGATTTACAACAGTTCAGTTAGTGATTGTTCAAAGTTACAATGGCACTGAAGAAAGTGACATTACCCGTTTTCACAATTGCAATCTTTGCAGCGTTCCCCATGATCATGTGATCAAAATTCAGATGCTTGGCAACTGATTCATATTTGTGACCATTGCTGTACCCCAAGGTCATGTGATCACCTTTTGTGACCTTTTGACAAGCAAAATTAATGGGGAAGCCAGATTCACTTAACAACCATGTTACTAACTTAACAACTGCAGTGATTCACTTAAAAACTGTGTCAAGAAAGGTTGTAAAATGTAAAATGCACTGAACAAATATCTCACTTAGCAACAGAAATTTTGGGTTCAACTGTGTTCGTAAATTGAGGACTACCTGTAAATATGTGATATAATTATATTTCAACAATACTTTCTGGCTTATAAAAACAAGACACCAGCCTACTTTTCTATTACAAAATGGATTTACTTATATTTTTTAATCCAAGGATATACACATGTCCTAATCAGCATTTGGGATTATATAATTATATGTTGGTATAGGATTTCCTACCAGCATAGTTGTGACACTTGTTTCACAACAACTGTACTTATTTTCCAAGATCTCAATAAATAAAACTGTTTCTGAAAAAAAAACACTTTTAAAAAACTTTTAACAATCAACACACCACAAACTGGACTGATCTTTTTTTTGCTGCTAAAGGCCATAGCAAGTTGTTTGCAACTATCTATTCCTTGTTGACAGGACTTGAGAAACACACATTTGTTTAAAAAAACACACATTTGTTTAAAAAAACAGCAAGGACAAAGAAATGAATACGGAAGGAAACAAAAACTCTAATATTTGTCACCTGACCACTTTTGTGCCATTCCTGATGACCTGCATGTCTACCATACAGCCAGCAGTTGAATAGGCAGCCAAGTTGAGTTCTGAAAACTCTGCCTGAAGTGGAAGGAGAAAAGAACACAGGGTTACTTGATAACAAAACACACAGAATAGAGTGACCTATTTGAAAAATTCTCTTTCAAATGGAATGTTTGCCTCAAGATTTCCACAATATCTAATTAGTGCTGTTTTGCACTAGAAACACTCAAGAAGTGTTTATAGTCTAATAAGTGGACACTGAATTAGGTTAACTGCCATCATCATCATCATCCCAGACCAAATACAACAGGAAAATTCTTTAAATAGGACTTGAGTACCTATTTCAAACATCACATCTGGGTTTATTTTTGAAATCTGGCTTCACTGACCAGCTATAAACTTAATAAAGTTTTGTGCTTGTGGTATTGCCCAAAATTTTCATTATATTTTGAGAGAATTTGAAAACATTGAAGAAGTTTAGAGCGTGGTGAATCTGGGCAGTACATTGTATTATACAATCACTCAAAAATAACCTTTTTTCATGCCTGACCATAAGAAACAACATTGCAAAATGACTGACTAATTCCAGATAGGTTCCTCCAATTCAGTTGGACTTCAAGAACCTTAATCCAAATCCCACAAGCCCACCAGATTAGGAAAGGTTGTTTTAGAACAAATCTATAGCTTACTATACTAATAGTTCAGCAAATTGATTTGAACTTGAGAACTGTGGAATAGACAGGAGGCAGGTTTTGCTCTCGCCATGCTTGCAGAATGCACAATCATTATGCATTTGTATAGCCTAAAATATCTTGCAGAATGGTGAAGAAGAGTTACCCAATCTGGACTACAAAAAACACCGGTACCGGTGTTTCTCAACCAGGTCAACTTCAAGACGTGTGGATTTCAACTCCAAGAATCCCCAAATCAGTTACCCTTAGGTTCTGTGTTATTGGAAGGAAAAAGATAGGAGCTTAAAAAAAAATCTCTCTCTTTTTTTTTCACAGCAAAAAGTCAGAAATAAAGCCTGACCTGTTTTATATCAAGAATGTGAGGTTTGGCACATCAGAGATGAAGTAAAACAAAAACAAAAACAAATTGTAAGATAGCCATGCTGGGAAGATAGAGCTTAGGTAGTAGTGATAAGTTTAGAGAAGAACCTTACAATTTTTTCCCAGAATATTTTGAAGCAATATTAAATTATTTTCCATAAGGTTTAATTGTTTGGACATTTCACTTATAAAACATCATAAACACCCCATCACCACCAGAATAGTTTTTCTAATAGGAACAACAAGTTGTTTTTTTCTGAGAAAGATAGCATTTCCACCCAGCAGCAGACAAAAGTATAACATTCTCCAGCATGGTTAAGTAGGTGCGTGGCAGTACACTCTGTACTCTACCATAACAGAAAAGTCAATTAAATCTGAGGTAAGCAAGCTCAAAAGTATTCTTTTAGATAAAAATCTCTTCCTAACTGACACCTGCAAAGGCAGGAGTGAACTGAATGCCCTATACTGCTTTTTAAGAAAGGGTTTTTCCCCTCACTGACCTGTTCCACTCGGATCTCAAATTCTCCATTCACCTTCTTTCCTTGAAAATACTTAGCCCTATAGAAGAAAAAAAAACAGGGGGGAGAGAGAAAGAGGGAGAGCTTGTGTTAAATAAGTTTATTTGTCCCCATTCATTTGTTTTTGGTGCTTTTTTTGAAAAAATATATGATTGACAAGATTGTTCAATATTGTTTCTCTACTTTGGATAATTCAGGCAAGACATTTTTTAAAAAAACCCAAACCAAACCAGATTCTCTAAAATCTTGATTTAACCCATATAAGTTGCCTGGTTTAACTTTCTAAAATGGAGGGAAAATGATTATGTTATTATTGCGAGACTGATGTTTATAGTAACCTTATAGTATACATAGTTTATACTTATATAACATAGCATACCATATAGTATAGTAACCATGGGCTCTTTTGGCACCTTAAATAATATAATTTGACTTAATACATGAACATAGCTAAAGTATAAGGAGATGGGGATCAATGATCCTTATGACTCGTTATCCGTAGTACAAACATGCTGCAGCCAGTTTTTCTGCTGTTTCCTCATAATGTTATATTTGCCTTTTCTTTAACTGTTGCTTTCCAAGGACTCCATTAGCAAAAATGAGTCTAGCTGAATTCAGAATTTCTAAGGTAAGAAATAAATATTTTTATTTGGTTCATGAATTACACTAAAAGAGATTATCTCCAGTTTCATTGTGGTGGAGCAGAATAGCAGAAAGCCACTTGAGAGAATTGGGGAAAAAGAATCTATTACATTGCTTTATATATGTTTAGAAGAGGGGTGTCAAACTAAAGGCCCGCGGGCCAGATGTGGCCCGCAGGGTGCTTAGATCCGGCCTGCAGGCCTGCCCTGGAAATAGCAAAGGACCAGTGCACGGTGCCTCTGCCAGTGAAAATGGAGTTCAGGAGGGCTGCACGCTGCCCTCCAGGGCTCCATTTTCGACCATGATGGCCTCCTGCAACCCTCTGCCAGTGAAAACAGCTTGGGGAGGCCACTCACAGCCTGCCCAGGCTCTGTTTTTGACCGTGACAGCTGCCTGGAGCCCTCTGTCAGCGAAAACGGAGCCTGATTTTTTTTTTTGCTTTATTTTTCCACTGGCCTTAGAATATATGCACCCTTGGGTTCACTGTCTACCTTGATTGCTTTGAAGCATCCCCACTGTGATTGATAGACATTTGTTCACATCCGTTTACTAGCTGTAGCTTTCACTACCTCTTTCTTTGCAGCAGTTCCCCTCTTGTGATCCTCAATCTACCAGAGTGAACAATCATTCTCTAGCTGCCCTGCTTTGTTGCTGTGAAAATAGTGCAGGGCCTCTTTCAATCTGTTCCTCGCTGGGGCTTGAGAGCTATCTCATTTTGCCTGCATTCTCCCTGCTGTGGTGATGATATTCATCAATCAGCTTGACTGACACATACTCCAGCGTGAACTTGCATTTTAACAGCATCATGGTTCTCTCTACTGTAATTTGCTCTTCCATGTTCTTGCTATATAGATTTTAGCATTAAATTCACATATTTTTGCAATTTTGTTCCAGGTAAACTCCTTAGTCATACATTAAGGACTTAAATTAGCCCTCTCAAGCAATTTCTATAGGGAAATCCACATTCCTTCAATTATATTTTTGTCTTGTTATATTAATTGGCTGCATATTTTCCATAAACAAATTGATTATAGTGCTTGGTTTTCTATCT
Organism: Oxyrhabdium leporinum; assembly: GCA_032468155.1. Lineage (NCBI taxonomy): Eukaryota > Metazoa > Chordata > Lepidosauria > Squamata > Cyclocoridae > Oxyrhabdium > Oxyrhabdium leporinum. The sequence continues at coordinate 16,537 of JANHFL010010256.1, read as the reverse complement.
CTTCTTCTTTAGCTCTTTCTGTGGTAATAATTCCCACAGACCATCCTCAGAGTGATACATTTCCATTTTAGAATTTAGTATATTTACTCAACCCACTTAACCCCACATTATAGTAAGGGATTCTGTTACTTGTCACTCACCAGCCTCCATACTAAGGCAGATCGGGATACAAATTATATGCTGGCATTTTTTTTTATTTTTTTTTATTTTTTTGCAGATTCAGGGACTGGTATAGAGTACTTCAACATAGCCATGTGGTTTCATTTATTGTCTTACTGCTTGGAACTCATTGCCTGCAGGAAATGTTTAGCATCTTAAGGAACTTAAGAACAGTGGTCTGGCTGATTATAAACTTGTAAGCGAATCTACATATCCTTCTATTGACAAAGAAGGACAACTGGATTGTTCAGTTCGTTTGTTTAAACTTCCTGAATTGAATTGAATTTAAATTAATTTAATTTCTTGATTTGTTTACATATTAAAGAACATTTTGCAATTTAAATCTTTTGTTAGTTCTAGTCTGAAATAGCTTCATAGGAACCATCTAGGCAGCATTTATGAAGCTGATCTGTATGGATTTTTTCTTCTCTCCAGCATTTTTTTATATCAAGACAGAAGGTTCATTCTCACAGACTAGCACCTTGTATTAACTTTTGCCATTTGCCCTCATTAAGTTTTATTAAAATGCTAGATTTCCAATTATTTGATAGTTCTTATTCATTTATTTTAATAACAGCCCTTTGTTATTTGTAATCTAACACATCATTTTCTTTCAGTATCTTCTGAGGCTGTAGATAAAATTCTTTGGAACTAGTTCCCTTTATTATTACCCATAATTCATAAATTAAGAGTAAAACAAAAACTAGGAATGATAATCTGAATTTTTACATAAGAATGTGAATAGGACGGCACAGTAGCTGGAGAAGGGGTGTCAAATTCAATTTCATTGAGGGCCGCATCAGGGTTTGACCTCAGGGAGGCTAGGGGGGCATGGCCAAGATGGACGTGGCCAGCTCGATGTCATTCATGTCAGGGGCGCCCGTGGCGGGCTCCGAAGCTCCATTTTCAGATACAACAGCCTCCTGCAACCGTCTGCAATCGAAAATGGAGCTCGGGAGAGCTGCACATGCCCTTCACGAGCTCCATTTTCAGCTATGACAGCCTCCTGCAACCCTCTGCCAGCAAAAACGGAGCTCGGGAGGGCTGTGTGTAGCCTTCCCAAGCTCCATTTTCACTGGCAGAGGCACCGTGGGCCAGTCCTTCACTGTTTCCAGGGTGGCCCTGCAGGCCAGATCTAAGCACCCCACAGGCCTGATCCGGCCCCTGGGCCTTGAGTTTGATACCCCTGAGCTAGAGGGATACCAGTTATAAAATACTTCCTGTGGAGAATGGAAATTCTTATTCCTTGATTAACTGCAGACAGTTATAGTGTTCAGTCTTCTGCCCTTTAGGGTAATGCTGTTTTTTAATTTAAAAATCAATATAGCTAATATTTTACTTCCTTACAAACTTCAAATAGTATAGCTCAGAGGACTTATATGGATTTATATGGAACAAAATGTATTTTTTGTTTGGTGCTCATATTTTATCAATAATCGTCTTGTTCACGTCAGATAGTCCATACCACTTTGTTCTTGCTGTACTGCTTTGTTTATTCTCTGCCTTATTTCCCCCTCTTGTTTGTTATTTTATCTGCAATGAACAAAGAGAATGATGAAAGAATTGAAAAGGAATGCATGGATGGATGCATTGCTATACAATCAAGCTTCCTCGGAGAGCACTGCGCACATTTGCTTTGCACATACTGAAATTAGATGTTTTTATTGTTTTAATGGGTTTTACTCTTTTAAAATGTTTTAAATATTTTAACTGTAATATATTTTTGAATTCTGAGCCGCCAGAGTCGTTTGCTCAGAGGGGTGGCTATAGAAATGACATGAAATCAATCAATCAATCAATCAATCAATCAATCAATCAATCAATCAAGTGTTCCATTCTGCTCTAGAATAAAAGTTTGATGATATCAGTATTGCATTCCCTTATGTTTACTGAAGCTGGCTGCTACTGATGCATGTAACACTGTAGTAAACACTGTAATTTATTTGCCTGTCTATATTTTCTACTATTGTAGGCTATTTTGGAATTATACTTTTTTAATAATAAAAAGTTAAATATTGAGTTCACCCACACAGCCTGTTTTGCAAAGCTTTCTTCCCATCCTGTTGCTCAAAATCTTGATCGTCCCCAAATAAACTGTTAGCATGCATCCAGAATAGAACCATGCATCCAGAATATAACCATGCTTTGCTGCTGTGTGTACATCTCTAGTATGTGATGCTGTTAGGACAGTGTTGGTGGTTCCTTACTGAAATTCAGTCATGGCCAATTTTAAGAAAAGTTGGTGATGTTTGACCGTAAGATAGCAATGAGAGTATGAGGATAAATTCTTAGCAAACAGTAAGTACATCTTTACGTTGGGGCAGAGAAGCTTTGTTGATGATATCTAATAAAGAACTATCAATATAAAAAAAACCAGCAGAAAAGGAATGTGAGATTTGCACAGTAAAAAGCAATACAAAATGAATAAAAAATAGAATCCATATGACAAGCTACAATTGCTCAATAAACGCAGATATTCTAAGTTATAACCATCTTTAGCTAATCTGCCTACTCATTTTGGGGATCTAATTCCATTGTTTTAGAACTAAAAGCACTTCAAGAAACTGAATGACAAAAAGATAAAAAGAGGTATAAGAATACTTTGGTTGGTTGGCAGGAAAATCAATGGTATTGTATGAGTTGAATTAAACAGCCTATTGGCTGGCAATGCACTTTATGTGGGGAAAATGAAGCTATAGCACAACAGTACGACCAGTTTCTCATCTTCTTAAATGTTCATAGGTTGTAACAGTTGGTGAAGCCTCTATGTCAGAAACTACTGAACTAAATGGGCAAATGATAAGATAGCTCTTTTCTCAGCAGGAATAAAGTGCTATTATTCTCTCTTGGCTGAGTGAATTCTTTGCATGAACAGAAAACCATGCTGAAACAACTTTATATAATATTCAGTTTACTCTAGTATATCATTTGCTCATTTCCTATAAACCAGGGGTGTCAAAGTCACGGCCCGCAGGCCGGATGCATCTTGTGCTGGCCCCATCCCCGCCCAGTTTAGCAAAGTGGGAAAAAAGTCCCGATACGTCAGGTGACGCTGCCGTGACTACACGAGTTTGACACCCCTGCTGTAAACAGTACATCAGAGATAGTTATAACACTACACAGCATGGAAATGTTTGTTATGCATTTGTTTTCAGTGAAAACAATCCAGCTGAAATTTGGAAACAAGGAAACTTGAAAATCCCATGAGGACAATAAACAGCTGAAGTTCACTCCTGGGGCCCAAGCCACATGTCCACTACAAACTATACCTGCTTTATTATCATGGGTGACATGCCTGACCTGCTTTAGGAGGTGGTTCAACTTATAAATCCACTTCAGCTATAATTAGTGTATAAAATGATGTGTATGCTAACAGCCAAAGCACCTCATTTCCTGAAGCTATGCCATCTACAACTGCACACACTTCACTTAAGGAGCTCATTAAGCACACATGAGCAGGCTTAGGAAACCACAACCTGACATCCTCAGAGTGGATTAGCATTATCTATCTTTCCTAATGCCAAAGTCCACTCTTGCCTTCTCAACTACCTCCTTTTCAATCATTACCTTTATTTATCACCTTTATGCTGAGAAGGAAAGATGAAGAAAGCAAGCTATCTGGCCACCCAACCTCAGTGACTTTGAGCTCTGGCTCAATTCACTTTGAATTCCAGTTCCAGATGCCACTAGCTCTACTTTACATGTCATTGTGCCTTCGGATTTGTCCCAGAGATAAGCCTAATTTTCAAGTTATGTCTGTCTTTTCTATAGCTTGTTTATATCATCATCCGATGTCTAAACCATGATAGTTTATTTTTTAATGGTTCGGCTGCACTTTTGACTGGCATAACCATAATGTTATCTTCGAAGGCTATTTATATGAACACACTAATCCTCAGTCTTGGGGTGGGGAGAGTAGGGGAAAAAAAGGAGGTAGCAAATGATGACATGTGCATCATAATGTTCTGATGCAAATGATGCCCACCCTTTCAGTTTGTTTTGTGCATGCACATGTTATTATTTTAATATCTTCACAGCTTGTTATGAATGCAACTGTACACTCATTCCACTACTAAAGGCCACGGCTGTTCATATTATAATTTTATGTGAAGTGTTTGTTCCTATATTATATTAGGAACTTTATATCAGATGGTGGCTACATGTTTTAAATAAATAAATTAAATACATGTCACTTGTCTCCCCAAAAATATGTCATATATTTTGTATGCCATTTGGATTTTTCAGCAATAAATCGTATGCTATTCAGCAGAGAGGGTGGAATGAAGGCCTTTGACAACTATAAATTACATTCTTCCACTTTTATGCTTAGTGTTACTGCATAGAACTGCCAACTCATTGATGAATAAAATGAAATGGTGTAACTTATTGCATATAGTAACTTGTATTTTGTGCCAAGTCTTGGCACAGTCAGGCAGCTGCCTGGAGCTTCTGCATAAATTGCTTTGAGTGCCTAATTGGTCTGGCTGTTAGTACACCATCCATGTAGAATAGCCAGGAGAAAAAGCAGATAACCGAGATTCAAGGAAGCCAGCTGCCTCACATTTTGAAGCAAACCATCTTGTTTCATGGCTCCTGGAAAACAGTTTCTCCAATCTTTCTTCTTTTTTGACTTTACTTCTTTGGAAGGTTGATTTTAACTGCTGGATTTTATTTTCCAGAAATAAAATTATTTCATTTTTTTTCTAATAAGATTTCAGAACTTATTCACTACTGCACCTTGAAAAACGGTCCTACAAATCTACAAATCAGGGACTTCAAACGTTTGGTACAAAATTTCTGTGGCAGCCCTGCATATCTTCATTCCTATTCTGTTGTTGTTCTTCCCCAACCAAAACATTTTTGGAGTCCCCCAAAAATCTTAAATCTCAAAAAAGAAATATTGTGGTTTTAAAACATTTGAATCTCTGCATGCTTGGGTAGAGAATACTTTTCAATTGGCAGGAACTCCTACCAAAGCCTGCTTCTTGACTTCATTGCTTTCCTATTCTTCTCAACCATTAAGTCTACTGAGTGCCATCACTCTTTTCTTTCCTTGTAATAACCAACATGGCAGTGGAAGATTCAGAAAGGGGGTTTCTGGCCAGAGGGAATTTTCTGTGTTCCCTAATTAATGTACATTAACTCAAGTGTTTCCATAATTGGTGTGGTGAATATAATCATGGATCCACTATAGGACATTCAATTATAATGTTCTGAGGCATCTTTGAAGAGAGATAACAATGACCATATGGAAGTGCTCTCTATCTGTATCTTGCAGATGCTTTACCATCACCTTTCTTAAGCATCATGTTTTATTTTATTTATTTAGCAGATTTATATAGCCACCCATCTCATAAATATGTGACTCTGGATAGCATACAAGACAACAATTAAAAACTCCATGATGATTTAAAAACCAAAATAAGTACAGTTAAACTGATAAAACCCAAGAGTAGGAGAATAAACATCACTTAACCTCATACAGCTACTTTATTAAGAGTTTTTGAAAGTTTGAAAATGTTCTACATCATTTTGTAAACTTTAAATTGACCTAAGGCAATGCTGTCTCAAAAGAGCTTCTAGGAGCATGTTTGTCCTATGGTCAAAATGCGTTATTAACTTTACTACTGTGCAGTATTAAACAAAATATTGAGAAGTTTATAATGTGTTATAATAATATATGAGCTGCTTTGTGATGTCAATATAAAATAGTTGTTCAAGAACTAAGACATTATACGTAATGTTTCAGAATTATAGTTTCTCTTAAGATTGCTTCTTTGCTTAATAATATATAATGAACTACTTTTTTATGCTTCCTATCTAACAAATGTATTTATTTTAGTGAAACATTGCAAAGTATGTTACTTTCCAGTAGCATACTTCAAACAAGACTCTAGGGGGTTAAATGTAGTACATTTAAGGAAACTCTGCTAAAGTAATTAGACTTCCAAACTTGACTCGCATGACTGTATTTCTAACCTAGGAGGAAATATTTTCCAGACCCCTTATGCCTATTTTTGTATCAATGTTAATCCTTATAGTTCTTGGCTATTTTTCTGCCAGGAAAACTGGATCCTATGTTGCTTTAAATATATACTACTGAAAGTATAAATACAAGTGGCAGCAGACTTATGAAACTCTACACAGTTAAGTGAGAAGTGCTATTGGTCTTGACATTTTGACAAAATTACCTGGAATCAAAGGCATTAATTGATTATAGTTTGAATTTTATATCAGGCTTAACATCTCTAGGCAGCTGTCAAGTGCTGTAATTCTGCACCTGATTTGCTTTGTTCAGGACTGCAGTGGGTTTGTTTTTAATATTGAACAGGGTGGAAACATGCTACTGAATACATTTTGCAAATGTATAGTTCAGCTAGTTTTAGGTTAAATCTGTTCTCATATCAAAATGACCCTGATCAGCATATACTTAAGCACACTATTAATATTTTCACACTAATAATACTTACAAGGGAAACATTGCAGAAGACTTGCAGAAGTTCATGACTTTGGAGATATACTCTGACAGAGCTGCTATCTGATATGTTTGTGTGGGGTGTGTGTGTGTTTGTGAATGCAAACCATTTGTAACAATTCCTAGTCATCTTTTCTTTTGTATGGCAAACACTCAAGGACTACAACTCAGGATTTCTAATTATTATTTTTTCCCTACAGTTACACAATCTTTCTTTGGGGTTTATTTTTTTGGTAGAAAAAAGTGTGCATTTTTGTTTCCCTATTCAGAATAATCCATATGTAGACATGTAAGATGAGCAGCTATTAAACTTTATACTCTACTTACTGAGTGAAGCATTTCCAGTCAGAACTCCTCTAGTCATTGCAATGAACTTAATAATTTAGTTTTGGCTGAGTTCAAATAATAGCACTTGCTAATATAAATAACCAGAATTATGGAATCATAAGATTGAGAGGGACCTTGCAAGACTTCTGGTTGCAGAAGAAATATCCACAAATTATCCTACATAAATGGCTGTACAATCTTTGAAGTCCGTTCAGTGAGGGAGCACACATGACTTCAGGGGGCAGACTGTTCCACTAATATTCCTCTTTATTTTGAGTTTGGATCTCTCTCTGTAAAACTTCCACCAATTAGTTGGCATGATCACTGAATGAAATGAATGAAAAGTATCATTAGTACCTCATGTTATGGGCACCCTAATAAATCCAAAATAAAAGTACGATCTGCCATATTTAAGCATGTTTTAAAATTCCATTCAATTCACCTGTCAAAGATATATGAATCTCATGATGTTACAGAACACACCAACAAGAAGTCAACTGGCAGTTTGAAATTTTAGATAGCAAGCTTTTGATTGCTTCTGGTAAGGACATGATGAACTAACATCCCTGGCAGAGAGGGACAATATTATGGCTGAAAACAGTATGTGGATGCTGTACTAAGACTGCAGTAATCTCTCTGGACAAAGGAGAAATCTTGAAATTGCCGGTATATATTCCTGACAGTTGATTTTCATGAGAAGATGGGAGGAATTGAGATTTTTGTGGCCGGCTTGTAAATATCTAGGAGTTGTGAGATTTCTGTGGCCATCGGTGTAGCCTATAGAGATGTAAGATTAATCTGAGCCTCTTCTCTTAATAACTTTGGATTGAATTTGTTAAAATTTCTTTGCAAAGATTGAGAACCTTTGGAATGGCAAGTTTTATTTGATTTACTGAATAAGTTTTCTTCAGTCCTTTAAGAAACGAATTTTAAGTATGAATTTTGGTATTTGCAAAAGAATTTACAAAATATAGAGCAAAAGGGTGATTAGAGTGTTAAATTTATAAATTTTAATGGGTTAAGAATCCAGATGGGCTTGAATTAAGATTTTGAAATTAATTTTAAGAATTCTTCCCATGGGAAACTATCTATGTTTGTAGCTCAGAGTTGAAATGAGGGATCCTTGGTGCTCTCTGAGCTTGCTTCACTCGATGTGCTGATGTTATCTATGTTGGATAATGAAACCTCTTTAAGAAAACAATCAAGCTCAGAGAGTACCAAGGACCCTTCAAAAATTATAGCATCCGAATCTGTTTCTGCTGGAAAAGATTAATATGTGATCAGAATTCAGTCTAGCAAGAACATAATTTAATTTAGAGCTGGCAAGGAAATTGCCAGAGGTGGAACTTTTCCTCTTGAGTGAGGTCATGTGCCTAGATTTGGCTGATGTACAGTAACATGGAGTTCTGCCATTCTGCTTCCTGATGCTTTTAATACACATCTGTAGTCCTTTCCCTGGACTTTTAAAATCTTATTCTGACAGGTACTCTTAGGAAACTAAAGAGTCTCCAAAATAAATCCTTCAAGCAGAAGAAGCGTGCACTTTTCTGCAGTTGAATTACATGAATGTATTATAAATGAATAGCTAGTTTATTAAAAGATGTAAAAATTAGCAAAAATAAATAAATAAATATCCCTGCCCCTACTATGCATTCTGTTTCACTGAAAAGTAAACTCTACCACAGCTAGGAAAAGAAACCTGTGGGTCTTTCAGATGTTTCTCATCTATCACATTCATTGTACCTCACCAAGAGATATGTGGTCGCCAAATTTTTAATTTAGCACATCTTGAGGACTATTGGTTTCTCGCTTTTGTCACCTGTGAGAAGCTTTTTAAAATATTTGAATTTTAATCTATGCAAATATAAGTTCTTATATTTAGGAATATTATGAATAATTGATATTATGATCCATGGAAAGCTTGTTCATACATTTCAATGTTTGACCAAGCAGAAAAGCAGGTTTGCTCATTTTGCTTATTGGACTGAAAATTCATTGGACATTGGGATACCAGATTGCAGAGCCCTCAGTATGCAGTTACTATACATATGAGGAGGTACTTGAGGAAGTACTGACACCTGGTGGCCTTCTAATGCAATTACATGGAGCATAAAAATCATAAACAGGCTAGGAGGGGCAAGACGCATAAACTTGCCCTCCTTTATACAAAAGATAGCAGACAAATCTATCCTAAGAAAACTCCAGTATTAGCATAATTTTTACCAAAACTATTTGGTAAGAAACAGGTGGCTACCTCTCCTTCTCCTTAAAACAGAAAGATAAACAATTCTGTCTCCTGATAGGTTTTAGTCTATGAGTCAAATTACAGTTAGAAAGCATTTGACAGATGGCCAGGAGGAAAGAATCAAATAAACAAGTTGTTGGGTTCAGCTTTAATTATCCACAAAGCAGACTCCTTGAATACAAAGGATACAAAGAATTTAAATAACAATGACTAATATTTTCATAGATGTCACAGAGGCACTTCAAATATGACTGGATTAAACTCATTTAGATTTTTAAAGTGGCCAATTTTCAAATGAAAAATATCAAGAGACAACTTCCTCTGCTGTTTATAAAATAAGTGGTGGAATTATTTTCATTGCAAGCAGTAAAGACACTAATAGCTATAACCTTGCAATCTGTTATGTATCTTCGAATCCCAGTAGCAACCTTTCCAAGATATTCATCACTTTGTTAATAATGTTGCATTTCTTTTGAAATAAATGACATTGTATATTTTGTTAATATGCTGTTACGTTAATGGCTATCTGTTATTTCTAGTTTGCATTATATATTTTAGACATTACATTGCATTTTCTAAACTTCTGTGATCCACATTCAGAATATGGTATGTGGTATGCAAAAGAAATAAATTTATCTGAGTCTTGCATTCCAGAGGCATTAATCAATTTGAGTTAAGACCTATCAGGGTTACTGCAGCTGAAACAAACAAACAAAATGTGGTTACTTACCAATCTGTGTGGGGGTCATCAATTATCAAGAGAATTTGGGGCTTCTGTTGGGCTACAGGGACAGGAGTTGCTGACTGCTCTATGAGTCCTGCAGCTGCTTGTGTGGTTTGCTTCATGGCACTGGAGATGGAATTGAAGATGCTGGTACCAGAAGAAAGAGCAGTTGGTTGCTGTATTGGCTGCTGCCTCCTCTCTGTTGCTGGGGAAACAGGGTTGCTGGTGGAATTATCTGGACGCTGAAGGTCCATCATGTAACCATTTGGCAAGTTAGCCACAAAGCTACTGTCTGAGAGACGCCTTCGCAGGAAATTCATTCTGAAAACTTTCCCAAAGCAGGGCCGAGGAATGCAGAAGTAGATTCTAAAGGGTCTATTTGAGTTTTTATGGGTTGATTGATATTCTATCACCTTCAGTGCGGAAGAGATATTCTGCCACCTACAATGTTCCTTTCTTTAGTTCTCACCTGTGAAATGTAAGAGAAAACCCATTTGAATCAATCACTAGCAGGCTAGCCCTACCAGAAGGCCAACAAGACAACTGCTTCAGGAGCCAGGTGATTGAAAAAGATAGCAGTAGGAGTTCTTTTCATATTTTCCAAAGGAAGATGAAGTGACATAGTCCATGTGATCTCGGCTGCAGTTCCTTAGCTCACCTGTTACCCATGGATGTTGTGGGGAATGCTCTGCCATGCAGTTCTAGTAAAAGAGCAATTCAGAAGATCACCATACACTGGCAGTGCAAAGAAAGATGGATTTAATCATATTACAGAAAGAGCAAAAACATTCAAAAACAGGCTAAAAATGAAAAGTAATGCATTACATATAGACAGATTAATAAAATATATAAGTACTTAACAAGATTGTACAGGTAAATTAAAGTGCATGAGTAATTTTTATAGATAAGCAATTTGATTAATTAAATGCAAAATGTACACTCAACATATAGGTTGGTATAAAAGCAAGACACTAATGTTTCAATGTACTAGTATACATTTTGCAAGAACAATTATGCTCCTAAACTATACCTTCTTTTGCCAAATGTATTTTTATAAATTTTTGATAGTTCGCTGTTGAATGTAGGAAACATCCAGTTGACTTACAAACATGCTGATCTTTCTTGAGTTGAAAGGAATAGTTAATAATGAAATTGAACATTTTTTTACTCTTTGCTTGAAAGAGAAACATCCTCCAGCTATTATATTTTGGTATATAATTTTGAATCTGGCAATACTTTCTAACAATAGGAACAACTTCTCTCCTGATGATAAAAGAATCCTATCTTGGTAACTTAGTGAGTTGCAAAGGCCTTTTGTAACGCCTGCTTATCAGGGAAGCCAGAGGCAGTTCGATAAAAGCTAGCAGTGGCAGAGAAATAAATCTTTTAAAATTACAGAAGCTATCTACATTTTTCAAAGCCTGCCTAAAGTGACACATTGTTTGTCACTCCCTTTTGCCTTTGCATTTCTTAAATACAAATTTCATCTTTAAGATGGAACATGCTGAAGGCATTCTTACCCCAAAGATATAGAAGAAAATAGAAGATATGTATGCAATCTAATGTAGAAAAACAAATATGTACATTTAAAAAAAAAATGGAAAACAAACATGTTATTTTTATTTCTCATTTCTAACTTTTGTGTTGGATGGTATACAATGTAATCAGTATTTGCTGAGATCTAGTCTTAAATCAAATAAGTTGATCCTAAAGGAAACCAATCCTGACCGTTGCTTGGAAGGACAAATACTGAAGTTGAAGTTAAAATACTTTGGCCACCTAATGAGAAGAGAGGACTTATTGGAAAAGACCCTGATGTTGGGAAAGATGGAAGGCAAAAGTAGAACGCAATGGCAGAGGATGAGATGGTTAGATAGTTTCATTGATGCAATGAACATGAATTTGGGGAAACTCCTGGCAGTCCATGGGGCTGCAAAGAGACAGACAGCAACTTAGTGACTGAACAACAACAGTCTTAAAGCAAAAGTTCATATGGAATCATGGTTGGCACGAGTAGGGCAAGGGGTTCCTTTACTGGGAGAAATTATCTCTACAAACTTTTAGCTATGCAATTTGGGATCAAAAACCTTCAAATGGTGTGGGAATATGAATGGATTTCCAGAAAAAAATTGCAGACTACAGGAACCATTAGCACTACTCAGGTGACCCTGACGACACAGATAAACTTCCAAGTGCTTCATCAACGCTCTAAAAGGATGCAAATGACCAGCTGTCTGCAAGGAATATAAATCCTTCCATTCCCCACCATCCAGTCAGAGATGAAGAACCTCTTGGATGAGAAGCAAAAAGTCTTCAAAGAAAAAACAAGAAAGTCCAGTTGCCTCCTGAAAAAGCACCTTTGGGACAACTATGGCCTGGATGATTGAGAATCTCTACAGACTTTCTTTCTAGATTCACCTTATTTTAGTATTGGCCTTGTTACGCAACTCATGTTATATGGTCCTGCTTGGAGGCTTTGTTTTGAATGAAGATTGTTTTATTATCTCTCTGTCTATCAATTATCGATCTATCAATTTATCTATCTGTCTCTGTCTCTGTCTCTGTGTCTCTGTCTCTGTCTCTCTCTGTCTCTCTCTGTCTCTCTCTCATCTCTGTCTCTGTCTCTGTCTCTCTGTCTCTGTCTCTCTCTCTGTCTCTCTGTCTCTGTCTCTCTCTCTCTCTCTCTCTTTCTCATCTATCTCTCATCTATCTATGTATTTATTATCTCTATTGTTCTAGAGACATGTTAAAGTAGGATTGCCCTAGTTTTCCTGCAGCTTTTGTAAAGTGTTCCTACTGCAAGTCAACCAGAATTCAGGCAATGATGTGACAGAATTCCAGACACTTTGAGATAATTAAAAATCTTGGTTAGACCAGTTTTTGAGGACAAAAGATTAGAAGATTTTGGGAAAACTGTAATATAGAGCAATTGACTCCTTAATACATTAACTGTTATTATAAATGACTCATAGTTTTGCTTATTTACATTTTCTGTTCCAGCATTGGCAGGACAGAATTCTGTCTTACAGACTGAACATGCAGCCTATCATCAACAGCGGATAGATATTTATTTGGAATTTGGGTTATTCTATCACAATATGTTTTCTAAATAGATGTCCCAAAACAGCTGGTATTTATATTCTCCTCTATTACATTCACTGCTTGCTTACCATTTTTTAAATTACCATAGCCTTTTCTTTTTCCCTGTTCTCAGATTGTTTGATCATAAATGGAGAATTATTAGTTATTACTGCTACAAATATTTTTAAAAGCCAAAGTATCAGGGTTTTTCCCCCCTTACTGCTCCCTCCATTAGACTAAAGTCCTCTGTGAATCATTTTTCTAAACCGAAATTCTCAGAAGGCAAAATGAACCTCCCCCCCCCAAAAAGACCACAATTTCTAATCTCTAAGGGGCTTTTATTTTGAAGCAATAAAGGAATTTTAATGCATAAAATAAATAGGAGCCTGACGGAAGTACAAATACAACTTCATTATTGAAAGCTTTGGCTGAATTATTAACATTGCTGGGGTTAAGTCAGGCAATATTTCACAGCAAATCCTTGGAGAATTTCTTTAATGCTTTGAATTGTTTATAGAAACTAACCTGTTTTTTTTAAAGTCATACTGAAATCTCAAATCTTGTCTTCCACTATGTCCCTCCACTGCTCATCTGGTCTTCCAGACATGTCTCAATTATAAAATTAAAATAGATGTACAAGTTAACATTATCTTTTCCTTCTCAATAATGCAAATTCTGGATAAGAGCATTTAATATTAGAATGTTTAGCTTCTATTCACCCACTTTACAAACTTCAAAGTTTGTCTGTAATAAACTATGTTTTTGTCTTGTGTTATATGGCCTAGTCAGTATAGTAGAATCCAGATGAAGAGAGAGTAGACTTCACTGCTTTATTCAACAAGTAATGTTTTTCCCCCCCAAGGGATGGGAAGACAACCCAATGCACATGGAAAGAAGGATCTTCTCTGGCTTCTTTTATGCTGTAGTAGTTTTCTATTTACAGGGAGAATTTAAAAAAACACCCAAATATAATAGAACTTCAACAAAATATGTTAGAGTATATTATACAAAAGCATGCCCCCATTTATGCAGCACTTGGGTAACACTTTCAATGTACAATATTTGCCAACTCATTTTTCTCTTGACAAAGTCCCTCAGTGAGGCTGTTAGTAAACCTTAACTTGTATAAAAGAGTTTCAACACATTTCTCTTCTAATTCATTATCTAACTTCTCCTTGCTGCCTTACTATGACATCTTAATGTGAGTGCTGAATCAAAAGTAATTATTATATATTACATCAGGGGTCCACAACCCTCCCTGCGCCGTGGCCACTACCGCGGCCTCTTTGGAACCACTTATGCAAAGCTCCATTTGCGTGAGTGGCGGGCACTTGTGCTCACACATAAAGTTCTATTTGCACGAGCTGCGCGCATTTGTGCATGTGCCTACCACTCACACAAAACCATCCCTTCTCCTCCCATTGCCAGGCTGCCAAGTCAGAAAGATTGGGGATTGCTGTATTACATGAAACAATTTAATGAAATATATTAAAAATTCTCCATATTCTTTCTTAATGCTGGATTGTTAGTACACATGTGCATTTATACATATCAGACTAGAAAGATAACTAAGATCTTCATCCCTATTCCCATATCCTAAAGATTCCTGGCAAGTGGATCTGTTTTTCACATTTGTTATCTTCTCCTTGGAAAATTGGTAGGTATAAAGAACTCCTTTTGTAAGAAAATCCACAGCCGTAGGTTGAAGCTGAGTGACAGATCAACGAACAATAATTTTTCTTCCTTCTACCTGCTCTTATTCCATTTACATTCATATCATAATCAAAGTGCACTCTTCTAACCAAAGGGAACATGATGTGCCTTGCCTTCCTTTGCTTTCTTCTCTACACCTGACCTCTCTTATTCTCAAAGACATATCTTCTTTGCAAGATTCTATCTTTTTTCCTTAAAAAAAAAAGCATTTTTCTTCTTGCCACTATCATTACTGTATTCCAAACCTTTTAAGGCAAATGCTAGGTACAGAATGAAACACAGTTTCTCAGTTGTCAATACTTCCCACTGGCGTTGATGTGGTTCACCTTGCTTTGATTAAAGGTAAATGTTTCTCCTGTCCAATTGTGTCCAACTCTAGGGGGCAGTGCTCATCTGCATTTCTTAGCTGAGGGAGCCAGCATTGTGTGAAGACATGTCTGTGGTCATAGGGCCAGCATGACTACTCATGCTTCCCCCAAAATAAAACCCTGTCTTATATTTTTTGCCACCAAAAAAGGCACCATGTCTTATTTTCGGGAGGGGGGAATGTCACCCACTGACTCACCTCACTTGCATGCGTTATCCCCAGGCTCCTTTTCGCTGTCAGAGGCCTTCAGGAACTTCTTCAGCTGGCAAGGCCAGCAAGGCTTTCCTGAAGGCCTCTGTAGCTAATTACAGAGCTCTGTAGCTAATTACAGAGCTCTTTTATCAGCTACAGAGGCCTTCAGAAAAGCCAGCTGAAGAAGAAATGGGCTGAGGTGCGCGAGCTGTACTGTCCAAAGTTAAGTTGTAGGGCAGCTCCATCCCCCCCATCACCATCCTAGCTTAATTTTTACCCATGCACCCTGGGGGCAGGGTCTTAATTAGGGCTTATTTGGGGGGGTAGGGCTTATATTGGGGGTCAGATGTAAAAATCAAGCTAGGACTTACTTTTGGAGTAGGTCATATTTTTGGGAAAACATGGTATACACAAAGGCACATGGAATGCTGTTACCTTCCCCCAAACTGGTACCTATTTATCTACTCATATTTGCATGCTTTAGAACTTTTAGGTGGGTAGGAGCTGGGGCAAGGGTGGGAGCGCACCCATCGCACTATGCTCGGGTCTCAAACTCGGGCTGTCAGCTTTCCAGCAGACAACCTTAGTGTCTTTAACCGCTAAGGTGGTTAATGATTATACCACTACAAGTATTCTCTAATAAGCTTAGTCTCAACCTTGCCAGCTTTAGCTAGAGCTGGACTTCTGGGCTGAAATCCATGATTTTGTAATCTCCAAGATAGATTGACAGATAATGGGGCAAGTTTTCTAGGGGCTGACAAGGACAAAACAGGAGTAATGCTGCTCATCAAAACTTTCTTATTTTTAGAAACATTTTATACTTAGGAGATACCTGACTAGGTATTTTCAGAATTATTGATGAGCAGTTTTTTTTTAGATGATTACTTTCTGCAAAATGGTGCTTGATCTGTTATTGTCTAAAGAAAGGTTGCAAAAGTTTATGTCTATGACTTAAATGAACCACTGACCTGGATAGACCTCTGAATATTCGTGAGACAACAGTAATACAAAATGTTGCATACTATTGGGCAATTCAGCCAGCCTGTAAATGAAAAAGAGAGATGTGCTGGCAGGATCTATATTTTCTAACCTTTTTGATTATGGTGCTTCCTTTCTTTTTATCTTTCTAAGTGTTTTTCAAGTTACATTGCTGTGCTCCTGGATCCTATCCACTTTTTTCTATTTGGATTTACAGTCTCATTGTAGAGGAAAGCAAAAGCTCAGCTGCACAACAGATAATATTTTTCCAAGTTG